>VIAB01004388.1:67279-79891 GCA_009801035.1 Oophaga pumilio | reverse complement strand
TGAGCTGCCGTGAGATCTCCGCTAGCACCGTGAGTTTGAAGCTTGTGATCCCTTGTTTGAAGTCCCATCGTTTGGATAAATACATTCTTAGCCTTACACTATGTGTCCACGATCAGGAATAGTAGCGTTTTGGACGCAGCTTATTTTTGCTATGTCCCAAACGCTGCCTTCTACATGACACACTTGTCTTTTGGAACTATGCGGATCTCCTCTGCGTACTTTCCATGAATAGACTATCGTCTCCGCTACAGAAATTGAGACTCTGCGCCACGTAACCCCGCAATACAGGTGAGTTCATGCAGCGTTAAAAAGAAGCTCAGGTGGGCATGGGATTTCTATAAATCCCATCCACTATGCTTGTAATGTAGAACTCAGCATTTTGAACTCAGCAAAAATAAGCTGCGTCCAACATGCTACTTTTCCTGATCATGGGCACATAGCCTTAAGGTATGTTCACACACAGCGTTTTTGTTGTAGATTTTTCTGACGCAGTAATGTGAATGAGATGTTAAAAATCTAATATACTTTGCTGCAAAGAATGCAAGTGTAAAATGTGTGCATTTTAAGCAACATTTTTTCGCCTACACTTTGGTTTTTAGGTTGTTCCCCCACAGCGGCTTTATTGCATTCTTATGTTTTGTTTTATAGAACAAATATCATGATAAAACGCAAATGGTTAACCCTACATAATGTTGCCTCCTCACTAAGACCTTTCCTTCGTGATGACATGCATTTTATTGCCAGATGCATCTTGTGATGTATTTTGTATGTGTTACACCTGAAACGTGATCCCGTGAATATTGTCTTCTTCTGGTAGTAATGGTAACAGCAGTAGCTGGAGCAGTTTGGGTTTGGAGGGAGACATGTGTGAAGAGAGTTTATCCTTCCCACCATCAGACAGGTTAGTTTAGTTAGAAGCTGTGCATGCAAGTAGGCGACTTCTGGAATATGCATGAAATATTCTGCTGAATCTAATGCATGTGTCCTCTTCACTTTAATAATGTGCATGATTCCCTCCTACATGTGAGTGGCTGCGCTAATGATTTTATAGTTTGTCTAAATGTATGTTTAATAATTACAATTTAATTTCAGGAGGATGTGTGGCACCGTTGAGGGGTGGGCAGAATTATAGGTTAGAAAAAAATACTGTGCTTTTGGATACTGGGATGAAGGGGCTATTAATTCTGTAGGTGTCTGAGTCCCACTAGTGCATATACACGATGACGATGTATAGGACAGAGACCAGGGCAGGATGTATATTTCTGACATGAAACATGAATGGTCAATAAAGTCAAATGCACATTACTGGGTGAATCGGAGGACACAAAGGCACCCGTCTCACCCTACATGACAGTGTAAACCTGAGGTCCCCAACCTTTCTGACCTTGAGAGCCATGTTCAGCTCTGAGAGACGGGCGCGAGCCACATCCAGCTCAGTAGTGATACCCAGAGCCCCCTAATACTGGTATAATGACAGCGAAAGCTTTTCCACTGAAATCACACCAGGGCCATGTGCCAAGCTCCAGGGTTTCCTATCTTACCTGCATTAGATCTGCTCTTCTGTACAAGGCTACACACAAGTCACCATCTAGAGAGCTATTCTTAACAGCTGTTTGCTACACCTGGTGCTAATGCACCAAGCTGACAGCTGTGAGCCACACATCACAGACCCGTGAGCCACGTAAGGATCTCGAGCTACAGGTTGGGGACCTCTGGTCTATGACATCGGAATCACGCACCATGATGGCGGTATATTTAGTTGAACTTTATAACCCTGCCTTCATAATTTGGAGGTTTGTCACCTAAATCTACAGTTTTTTCCACAATCTTTATATGCTGAAGGCACTTGATTACTAATGGCAAATAGTTGACTTTATTAGCCAGATAAAACAGTATACCCATAAAATATAACTATATTGAAAAGTATAGTTAGGCTTGCATTCTTAGGGTATGTTCACACTGGGCGTTTTTGCTGCGTTTTCTTTATTCTAATTTTCTGCTGCTTTTTACAGTACCAGTAAAGCCTATGAGATTTCAGAAATCTCATGCACACACATTGTTTTTTTGTGTCATCAGGATTTTGTGCTTTGCTGCTTTTTTTTGACGTACAGCATGTCACTTCTTTCAACGTTTTTGCAGCGTTTTTCACCCATTGGCTTGAATGGATGTTGAAAAAACGCAGGTATCATTATTTGCAGCGTTTTTTCTGCAGAAAAGTCATGGACATTAGCATGGACAAAGAGACAAAAAAACCTCACCAAGAACACACCTAAACCTGCGTTTTTGCCGCAGCTTCTTTCCTGCCAAGAAATCAGGTTTTGCTGCAGAAAAAAGCAGCAAAAACGCCCAGTGTGAACTTACCCTTATTCAGTGGGTTTGTGTTTAAATTTTGTTTCAAAACGTTTTTTTTGTCCCAATAGTGGCAATAAAAACCTCTTACTGTGGCCACAACATATGCATGCAACCCTAAATTTGTACTCCCTTGACACATTTACTTTCTTCTTTCTCCACTACTTAAACAAACTTGAGTTTTTTTGTTTGTTTTTTTAATCTCTGAGTTTTGTATGAGTATTTTAATGAATGAGATTTTTGTCCTGTGTAATAATAATTTTTTGCCGGTTGAACCTTAGTGACGGCACAGAAGATAAAGATGAAGACCCAAAAATAACCGCAGAAGGTAATTTTATTTGGTTTTACTCCTGTGGCTTTATATTTAAGTGAAATTTAGGAGTACACTGGTATTCAGCAATCTAATCTAGAGCATTCTGTCTAAGGACTAAATCAGACGTCAATGATTTTTTTTCGTACGAGATATTCAGTCAGAGTTTCAGCAGTGTGTGTTATCAGAGTGTCATCAGTTGTGTATTTGTGTTAGTTTTTATCATCACAGTTTGAGGCGTTTCATCAGTTTTTTTTGGATTTAAAGCAAAAACAAACCATGAAGGTTTCTCAAGCACTCAGATGGCATCAGAATGCTGTCTGATTATTTGTTACTTTTTTTTTTAAAGGGAATATATTAGCAGTTTTTTTTTATGTAATCTGAAGACAGTAGGAGATAGAAGGTGAAACACAGAATTCATAGACTTGTCACTTGTCAAGTGTGTGCTGTTGTTTACTAACTGTGAACGATTTTTCGCTAAGATTAACATTGTCGGACTTGTCAGACTCCACCCCTCCTGTGATAAGCAGCTTACTGTCTATGGACTTTGTTCACAGAGAGGCTGGTGTGGGTGGGGTTGGCTTTCTCAGCTCTGCTTCATTCTAAATCTAAAAGCTCTGATTGAGTCAGAACCGCTGCACCCAGTAAACAAAGTGGTGATACATCGTTGGATTCAACTTCTCTTTGCCTACATCATATAGGAAAACCCATCCAACCACGTCAAGGTACACCTAAATATGAATGAACCCTATCACTTATGTCTTACCTCTTCATGTGCCATACAGACCACAAGTGATAGGGTCCATCCATATATAGGTACACCTTGACATGGTTGGATGGCTTCTGCGCTTCTTGATTAAAAAAAAAACGCTAAGCACCTTACATTTTTAACATAAGGATGAAAACTTACTATCAACGCAAGTCAATATCTTCTTAAGATAAAGTATTGGAATATTCTGGAATTTTGGGCAGAAAGACACTCAAACATTGAGCAACTAAAGACTCTTGTAGTACAGTATTGAAGACCATGCTCATGTTTGTCATTATTATAGTTTAATTACTTTTGTTTGCGATTTATGTTGTTCACACAGACAAAAATAAATAAGGGTTTGTTCATATGTTTTTGCCTGGGAAAAAAAACATAGTGTTTACAGTACCAGCTAAATGAATGATGTTTCTGAAATCTCATGCTGAATATTTTTGCTTTGCAGATTTGAACCTTTAAAGCATTTTTTTAAATCTACAGCATGTCAAATTTTTCAGCATTTTTGCAGTGTTTTTCACTTATTTAAATGAATGGAATAAGATTGCAGCAAAAATGCACATATTTTACTTTGCGTTTTTCCTGCCGTTCTTTTTCTTCTTCAAATACTAGACTTGTGCACATATACTAATAATGGTGGAAGAGGTTTTTTTTTGCCGTTGTACTAAAGAATTGTAAATGGATTATTCCCAGTGTACATACAAATAGCCTCTGATTGTGTTGCAGTTGTAAATCCGCAGAATAAGATACTTCACATCAGAAATGTGGATACAGGGCAAATCACAGTGGAGTCACAGCTCAGGACAATGTTACAATGGATCGCCGCCTCGGAGTCTGGAATTTCTGAGATTCACTTTCTCGACCATACCAAACAAGAACTTTTGACTGTAAGTTACAGTTCCTTACAAGTATTGCACACAAACCTTCAGAAACTGTTGAGCTCCCCTGACAATCAGGCACATTGTCCCTTGTTTGTTACTAAAAATAATAACCATACTTGAAATTCACAGTTCTAAATTTTACGCGAGCAGATCACGTAAATTTTTTTTCTCCTATTTTTTTCTCTCAACTTCTATCCAGTTCTAAGTCCCAACATTTAATTTCATATGTATGAGTAGACAAGGAATGGTAGCAATGTAGCTCACTGTTCTATGCAGTTTAAGTACCTCCCAATGACTTCTATGGAAGTTACGGACACAGTGTATCCCATCTGCCCAGCTGTTTCCTGTAACCTCTTTCCGACGTCGGGCGTAATAATACACCAATGTCGCAGACCCTCCCTTTGATGTGGGCTCCAGCGCTGAGCCCACATCTTTTCCAGCACATATCAGCTGTTTTGAACAACTGACGTGTGCCTCTTACAGCCGCGGATGGAATCGCAATCCACCCGCAGCTATTAACCCGTTAAATGCCGCTGTCAAACTCTGACAGCAGCATTTAACACTCGCTTCCGGCAAGCACGCCAGAAATCCGCCCATCGGTGACCCCGGTCATGTGATCGCTGGTCATTGATGGGTTGGCGTGACAACCAGAGGTCTCCTGCAGACCTCTATGGTTCTCACTGCCTAATTGCTATGAGCGCTGCCCGGAGGTCAGCGTTCACAGCAAGTCAGCAATTCTGCTACATACAGGCAATCTGATCATCGCCTGTATGTAGCAGAGCCAATATGGTTATGGCCGCTTCTAATCTCCCATGGAGACTATTGAAGCATGCCAAAAGTAAAAAAAAAAAAAAAAAAAAAAAAGTTTTTAAAAATATAAGTTCAAATCACCCCCCTTTCGCCCCATTCAAAATAAAACAATAAAAATCAAACATACACATATTTGGTATCGCCGTGTTCAAAATCGCCCGATCTATCAATATAAAAAAGAATTAACCAAATCGCTAAACGGAGTAACGAGAAAAAAAGTAAAAACGCCTGAATTACGTTTTTTTGGTCGCCGCAACATTGCATTAAAATGCAATAACTGGCGATCAAAAGATCGTATTTGCACCAAAATGGTATAATTAAAAATGTCAGCTCGGCATGCACAAAATGAGCCCTCACCCATACTGGTATCATAAAAAATGGAGACGCTACGGGTATCGGAAATTTATTTATTTATTTATTTTTTTAACAAACTTTGGAATTTTACCAAATAAAAAAGAACCTAGACATGTTTGGTGTCTGTGAACTCGTAATGACCTGGAGAATCATAATGGCAGGTCAGTTTTAACAGTTAGTGAACATAGTAAAAAAGCAAAACAAAAAACAGTTGTGGAATTGCAGTTTTTTTGCAATTTCACTGCACTTGGAATTTTTTTTCCCGTTTTCTGGTACATATGTTAAAACCAATGGTGTCGTTCAAAAGTACAACTCGTCCCACAAAAAACAAGCCCTCACATGGCCATATTGACCGAAAAATAAAAAAGTTATGGCTCTGGGAAAAAGGGGAGCGAAAAACTAAAACGCAAAAATACCTTCAGTCATGAAGGGGTTTAAGGAATTTGTCAGTAGGTTCAACCCTCTTAAGCCATCTATATGGGCATGCATGTTATAGGAAGCTGAATAAAATGATACCTTGATGTCGGAGATCCAGTGTCTTATTCCAGAGAAATCTACATTTTTCTTATGTGTAAATGAGTTGTTCAGGACTGTAGAGCTTACACTGATCTGCATGAGAATCTGCCTCCAGAGATTATTGTAAATGGAAGGGGGTATTACCAGTGTGATGTATGATGGTCGCTCTCCTGATCTCACTGCAGAGCTTTGTGTGATTATACCTGAGACATCTGCAGCTACAGATTCAGCTTCCATCTCAAAAGCAGACAGTGTTGCAGAGCTGTGAGAGCTGCAGTTGCTAATGTGTTTATGAGATAAAGTTCAGTTCTACTGTCCTGTTTTAGTTACATGTCTCACACTGGTAATGTCCCCTTTCATTTATAATAAGATCTATGTCTAGCCCATAGCCCTGAACAGCTCATTTACATATATGAAAAATGTGAATTTCTCTGGAATAAAACCTCAGATCGCAGATATCAAGTATCCCTTTATTCAGCTTCCTATGAACTACATGCTTATACACTTACATATAGATGGCTTAGGAGGGTTGCTCCTACTGACAGATTCCCTTTATGCCTTCCACCTCTGGGCCTGGCATATAGACAAGCATTCTTTTAGTTTTACTTGCCCTTTTTTGTTATTCTGCACATCTGTTTTGTGCAAGCTCAGCTTTGTCTCCACTCTTAATGATTTCGCAATGTATTTTCTGTGGTTTTCCATAGGAACCTACTTAGTTACTGTAACTGAACGTTTGTGCTCATGGGTAGTGATTGTATACCTGACTGCTTTCAAAAATGTAAAACCTTATTGTTTGCAGGAAACGCACAGAGTGTGAAGAACAAATTCTAAAATATACAAGAATATTTTGGTTTAAGGTGGAGCAGTACCCACAAATACCACTCTCTGCCACAATAGGAAAATCCACATGAATAATTAGGCTTGTGTTACGATGTGTGGTATTAGGGTGCGGTGACAAACTTTTTACCTCCTTTTTCAAAATTTCCTGTTTTTTACCCTTTTTTTAACCCACAAACCACTGAGTTGTAAGGGTTTCTTCTGTCAAAATATTTATCTTGTCAATTAAAAGACATTTTCTGTAAAGGACAAGACCTATGTTAGGTTGACATTGAGTTTGTGTATTTTCAACTCGCTTATGGAATCATCACAAATTTATTTTTTTTGTCCTTTCAGCTTTTCAGACGGGTTCAAGAAAAAGGCTGGAAAATTGGTGACCTCTTACAAGCTCTTCTGCAGTACTGTGAACACTTGGATGTGTCCTCGGATGTACCCAGTCCTTTGTATGGCTGGCTTTTGGAATATTGTTAACAGGCACTTTATCACTGTAGACACCGATGTGAATTTATTTGAAGATGGTTATTTTAACTAACAGATTTTTTCTGTTTGGTTACTATACTGTAGCTTTGCATTGTGGAACGTGTGCGTGTCCAAACCTCTCCATACATAAATGAAGCATATCTATGTGATCAGTACCCGGACATTTTGAGTACCTGTAGTGTTCTTGGCATAAAGTGAAGAGACGTTTCTATGGCACTTGTTGTATCGGCTTCAGGATGCTATCTTTAAATCACATATCTGCATCTGATAATTGCTTCTAGATTTTTTTTATTTTGTATATTGATTTTAAAGTCACGTGAAGTTAGATTGCTACTTTATCATTTAGAGAACTTGTATTCACAGCGCACACACATTGTGAGACACGTGATTGTAACATTTCTCGGCACTTCTCTCTATATTGTAATTTTTATCACGATTCAATTCACAACTGATTCCAAAAATTGAAGAGGACTCTGTTTAAATGGTTACACAAGTATAAAGTAGGAGCATGTCAATCAAGATCAACCCTATTCTGTTAACTGTAAAAACACTTGTTTCTGATCTCACTGGCTGTTGGCATGGAGGGGTGGGCAGAGATGAGCAGCTGCCGGGCACCTCTCGTGTCACTTACGCACCTTGGGAAACTGGAGGGTGTGAAAAACAACAAAATAATCCTGTTTCCTCACAGTCCCCATAGACTAATGCTATGCTAATGCCACGGTAAAGCGTCCCATAATTGTTGATTAGATACAGCTGAAAAATGGGTTTTGTTTTTATTTTTTGCTTTTTTTTTTTATGTAGATTTTGTTTTGTTCTTTTTGTTGCTCCTATTGAATTATTTTTTTTAGGGGGGATGGCTCTCAATAAAAGTGTCCTTAAGGGCATGTGCACACAGCATGTTTTTCTGACCGATTCCGATTGTAATCTGGCTGAAAAAGCACACAGAAGCGCCCCATAAAATGAACATAATGCACAGCAATGTTAAAATAACATTGCTGTGCACATGTTCCGTCTTATGTTACTTCTTTTAACTGTTTCAGCGTTTGTAAATCCTGAAGCGGTTAAAATAGGTGACATGCTCTCTCTTTGGGTGGCTTCTGTTGGGAAGCTGCCCCCTTACTATATTTTACAGTATAGAGTGAAAGTTGTCAGCAGCGGAACCGTTGCAAGAACAGCAAATCCACTTCAGAAAACTGACTGCCAGCATTGTCTTGAAGTGGCTTTGCCCGTGAAAACTTGATTGCTGCACATACATATTTACAGTTTTGGAAAACCCCTATTTCCTGGCTGCAGTTTATTTTTATAAAACAAAACTTTGCAATGCTCACCCTTCACGAGTCCAATGGTGAATGTCTGCCGCTGCTTCCGGTGTCTGTTACTGTCTGCTTCAGTAACGTTACGTTGAAAGCACAGCAGTCAACAACTGAGCTCACCGGATGTGCCCGAGTTGACAGCAGGAGCCGCTGCGCTCACTGATTGGCTGCTGAACTGTCAACAGTGCTGTAGACAATGCACATGAAGGATAGTTGCAGAAAACTTAGTGCTGGGCCCGGGACAGACCAGTAATGCATGTTTTCTTGTGTTTTTTTTTTTTAACAAACTGCAGCCCAGGGGCACACTGGGAAAACCCGATAAAAAACACTAAACACAAAGTACACATGAATTTAAAAAAGTGCCATCAATTCCTCAATTAATGCTAATTTCTTTAATATTTTGTCTAGTATTGCAGAAAAAACGAAGAAAAATACGAGCAGAAATCTGTGTTTCAGGAGTTCAGCTATGTTCACTTTTCCTCCTCTTTAGGGCTCATTCGGACATCCATGTTTCTAGTACCTGTTCCATCCTTGATTCTCACAGATAAAACACGTACTCATACTCTATGGGGCTGCTCACATGTTTGTTTTTTGTGGACTGTGTGTCCATGCAAAAATCACAAAGACATGGCCGTTTATAATTAACGTCCCAGATGAATAGTACCAAAACATGTTTGTGCCCATGAAAATCACTGATCGCAAACGGATGGCAGCAGTGTGCTGTCCCTGAATTACACTGTACTGAATAGGAGAAGCTTGATAATGTATTTATTCAGTTGTACTGTTTGATTGGGTACATGAAGAAACATGGACGTATAAATGAGGCTTACTGTTCTGTACGTGGTCTAATTGAGCCCTGAATTCAGTAAATGTAAGATTTCTAAGTTCCACCCGTTTGGCTAATGGTCAGGACTTCAAACAGCCACGAGTGGAAGATAAGATTGGCTCCTGTGTTATTAGTACATTTCTATAAGACTGTAGAGCATCCTGCAGACTAAAGCCGGGCTCAGACCACCATAATAATTTGCGTCAGTGCACACCAGACATTTTTTTTTCTCTCAGACCAAAATTGTTTTATTTTTATATATACACATTTTTTTCATTTATTTATTTGTATATTGGAAAAGGAAGGTGATTCAAAACTTTAGTTTTTTTCCATTTTGTAATGTTTTTAACCTTTTTTTTTTCTTCCTTTTTTTAATACTTTTTATTTGTTTTTATCCCCGTAGCTGATACGAACCTATGATTATTTGAGGGCTTGTACTATGTTTTTTATACAGCAATATAGCAGTACTGTATCATGTAGTGAAGTTAATAATGTCTTATGAAGCCCAGGGTGGTCAATAGGGGCCTTGAGTGGTTGAAAAGCAGCAGCAATAGGAGCTAGCTCCTACTGCTGCTGGTTAGAGGTATGTGCCAGCTGTATGTGTTGTGGGCTTTGCTCCTGCGCCCGCTCCATACACCAAACCCCAAATGTTATTTTACAGCTGCTATGGTTGTTTCATGCCGGACAATCACTTTAGGGTGGTTTCATGCACAAGGTTTTTAGGAAATATGCAGTTTTTTTTCTTTTTTTTTTTGACCTGCTGCAGACAGAAGTTAGGCGTAAGTCAATAGCAAGTACAAACAACATGGTTTTTGTGATTTTTGTTTCACACTTTTGATGTGTTTTTTTGGTTTCATGATTTTTTTTTCTTTCAAAAACTGCATAAAGTGACATGCTGTGAATTAACAATTTGCACCACAGGTCAATTTTTTTCCACTACATGCAGAGGCGAGCTGATACGATGTAATCCACTTTGCTGCTGTTGCAACTCGCTTAGTATGTTGGGCTAGACATTCTGTCACCCTCTTTGTGAACTTGCCTGTTTTTGGGCTGTACTTATCTCTGGTTTAGCCACATAGCCGACTTTTTATCTGCTCATTGTGATATCATAAGGAACGTACCCACTAAATGCTGTGGATATTTTGGGCAAAAAAAATTAGCATTTTACAGCAACAGCATTGTGTTGTGTGTGAGAGCAAAAAAAAAAATCTCATGCACAGACTACACATTTTGTTTGAAAGTTTTAGTATAAAATTTCCAGCTGACCAGAACCGTTTTTGTGATGATGGTCGTACCAAACCCCAAGTGTCACCATGGTTAAATTGGTTGGCAACCTGATATCTATGTTTTGTAAAACGTATCAAGAAAAAAAATCACAGACAGCTATTTTTTTTTTTTTGTACGTTCAAATGATAAAACTATTCATATCAAAGATTAGTTATGACGTCTACAGCCTAGATTACTACTGTGCACACAGAAGCCACATTTACTATGAACTGTAACATGAGGATAAACACAATCCCAATAATTTGCACAAGTTTCTCCGTTTTAAAAAAAAAAATCATGGTCACCTTAATATTCATTATCTATTACTGTCCTCATTTCTTTAAGCACTAACAGAATAGGAATGTCACAATCAAGTATACGTTTTATTATGTATAGTTCTGATCAATTAGGAGGATCACATATTGAAGGTCTGTGATATGCAAACAAAATACAAGATATTATTTAAAGAAATTGCTAAAGCTGTGTTAGACCAAGGCTTGTAATTAAATAAAAAAGAATGCAATGTGACGGGATCAGAGATTGTAACTAGTGATGAGCGAATGTGTGTTATCGGAGCATGCTCGGGTGCTAACCTAATGATTTCGTTGTTTTCGAATAATATGCTTGAGTCCCTGCAGCTGCATGTCTCGCGGCTCTTCAACAGTTGCAACACATTCGGGGATTGCCTAAGAAACAGGTAGTCCGTGCATGTGTTGGAGCTGTCGAACAGTCACGAGACATGCAGCCGCGGGGACTCGAACATATATTTTGAGCACGCAGAAGTCACTCAGCACCCGAGCATGCTCCGATAACGCCTTATCCGAGCATGTTCGCTAATCAGTAATCGTAACTGCTTGCTTGTCTCACCATTGGCTCAGACTGCTGCTCCTCCCCTTCCCCTGCTCTCTGCCCATTCAGATTGGCTGCTGTGTATACGTACAAGCCCATCACATGCTTGCTAGTAAATCTGAGCTGATTTCTAATAAAAAGCCAGAATGGTTATAATGTGTAGACTACTAAAGCACCAGTGAGAGAGATTATTAGACTATTGCACATGGTATTACATAAAATATTAATGAAAATTATTCCGGATACATTTCTTTCGGTAAAAATCTCTTTTTTTCAGGAGCCTTACATCAATTGCTGTCTTTTGAGACACTGATATGTGCAGTGTATTAACAGTTGTTTTATTTTGCGTGTACCTTTGCACAAAATGTAAATATGAATTAATATTAATAAAACTATTATTGTAAAGCTGCTGTGGGTTTTAACCAGCAAATAATGTTTTTCTTCATTCTTGTCAGTTATATTGAAAAAAAATATTAGTAGATAATTGAAAATTTCTAGTGTGTCTATTGTTGAAGAAGGCTCTGCTGTGACTACTGAGCCAGGGAATTATTAATGAAAAACAAAAAAAAAACTTAGTAGAAAAAATCCAGCTCACCGCAGTGGAATCCAATGGCCGTGCACGGAAAGAAGTTTGTGTTAGAAGGAAACGAGTGGTATCAAAGAGGAAAAGGTATCCAGCAACGGATCTATCGGTGACTAATTATTTAAAAACAAAAATCTTTAATGTATAACATGGTTAAAATTATGGTATAAAACGCTATTTTAGAAAAAAGGCAAGTAACTCAGGAAAATCATGGCCTTACACGTTTCAAACCAACTGGTTCTTAATCATAGTTCAGAGTGAGTAAGGCCATGAGTCAAGGCATTGCAGGACCTTAGGTATCCATGTCCACGACCACTAGCAAGTAGCTGTTACTAGATCAGTGGTCTTAAAGGGAACCTGTCACCTCCTGTTTCGGATATAAGCTGCGGCCACCGCCTTTAGGGGCTTATTTACAGCATTCTGTAATGTTATAGATAAGCCCCCGATGTAACCTGAAAGATAAGAAAATCAAGTT
>VIAB01004386.1:90482-101551 GCA_009801035.1 Oophaga pumilio | reverse complement strand
TCGCTTCCATAGAAAACCATACAAAATGCTGACAGCACTGTCCGGGCTCTCTCTATCTCTCCGGACATGCGTACCTGCATTTTCCGGGTTATATTCCGGATTGAAAAGTTCATGGCTGATCCGTCAAAAACCGGATCCGTTTGCATCCGTTTTTCACCATTTCTGGCGGAGCCGCCATTTTCACACTTTGGCGGATTTTAACAGACGTCAAGTGACTGAAGTGTGAAAGAGGCCTAAGCCAAACGGAAAAAACAATAAGAAACTCAGACTGTAGACAAATACACACGCGTGAAGACAGAGTGCTAGAGTATCCACTCACACCACAAACCTGAATGATATTAGTGCGCCGCTGAGAGCCTTTTAAACCCAAAGCTTCACCCCAAACACTCACGTCCAGCCGGCTGTGACATCGCCCGCAGACCAATCCAGAGCTGCCACATCACAGACATGCTCAGTAAGGAGATCTCTGCACTTAGACTTCAAAGCACAAGGCTGCATCAGTATATCGCTGGTTACCATAGGCTTGGCTGGAGAGCCAGCAGTAACCAAACATACATCACGAGCCTAAACAAGATGCTGGGACTGATGTCTGTGCTGAGCAGCAGCGGCTGGACTTGAATGGGGGACCACAGCATCAGACAATGCTTAGGATCTATCCCATGCAGTGGGAGAATCCCAGTGCCTAACACACTCTTTGTGAGGCAGATTTAAATGTTTTTTTTCTTTCAGTTGACTTGCATTAGTAAGAATATTATAAATAAATGATTGAATTGTAGAAGTAGCACTATAAACACACTGATCATTAAGCAGTAGCAGCCAGCGAAGTGGCGCTTTTTGGCTATATATTACTTGATATGCTCTCCTATCTCTCTTCCTATCAATTAAATCTGCATTAGTTTTTTTTTCCTGACAGAAACAATTTTAGGCTATTCATGAAAAGCAAATCACAAACTGTTCAAATTCGTCTGGTTCTTCGAATTCTTAAAAGTTCAACACAAATTTACTTTTCCTTCAGTTCTATTCACTCTTCCCTACTGTGGTATAGAGTATACTTCGACTTGAACAATAAGGTTACATTTTCAGAATAAACTCTTGGTGACATAACTGAATCTGAAACATTGCCAGCAGATGGGCCCCATTTTTTGTCTTTCTCCAAATAGTCTTTACTGGGTGAGACTGCCAACTGTGTCAAGCAGCAGCTACACTGACAATGTGCCTGACAGCACAACTTATCTAGTGAGTGTGATTCCTTCACCAGTCTTCTATTTCCTCTGAGGATAATATACAGTATATGAGGCGCTGTCTCTTCTTTTACCCTTATAGTCTGCTTTTTTGTATTCTCTGATACATTACTTTTGCTTTTTCCATGTAGTATACACTGGTCATAAAATTAAAAACAACTATCTAATATTCTGTAAGTGCCCCTCATGCAATCAAAATACTTCTGACCTGTGTTGAGACATGAATTTTAAAAGACCTTTAATGATATCCTGTCTTACCAGCTGCCAAGAAATTAGCAGCATTGCATTTAACTACTTTACACCCGAAGCTAGTTTGTGCTTTAATGACTGGGCCAATTTTTACAATTCTGACCACTGTCACTTTATGAGGTAATAATTCTGGAAAGCTTTAACAAATCCTGGTGATTCTGCGATTGCTTTTTCGAGATACATTGTACTTCAAGATAGTGGCAAAATTTCTTCAGCATGACTTGCATTTATTTCTGAAAAACACAAATTTGGCAAAAATTTCTCAATTTTCCAACTTTGAATTTCCATGCCCTTAAATCACAGGGATTTGTCACGCAAAATAGTTAATAGGAAACATGTTTATTTTACATTAGCACAATTTTTGAACCCAAATTTTTTTTTTTTTTTTTTTTTTTTTTTTTTAGGGACCACATCATAATTGAAGCTATTTTAAAGGGTCTACATACGATGCGATACGATACACTTTATTGATCTCGGGGGGAAATTACAGTATTACAGCAGCAATACAAACAGCAGTACATAAAATATTAGGACACAAATCTTGCACAGGTATACCAACATTACATAATAAATAAATAATAAAAGTGTGTAGTTCAGGTGTACATGATAGAAGATACTCAAACGTAACACCATTCTAAAAACTGCACACCTCAAGGTGCTTAAAACCACATTCAGATCAAAATTTTCTTATTTTACCAAGGGTAACAAGAGAAATTGCACCCCAAAATGTGTTAAGAAATTTCTCCTGAGCATGCCGATACCCCATATGAGGGAGAAAATCAATGTTTGGGCGAATGGCAGATGTCGGAAGTGAAGGAGCTCCATTTAACTTTTTGAATGCAAATATTGCTTTAACAATTGGCTGATGCCATGTCATGTTTGGAGAGCTTCTGATGTGCTTAAACCTTAAAAATCCCCCACAAATGACGCCATTTTGGAAACTAAACCTCTCAGGGAACTGATCTAGATGGGTGGTGAGCAAATTGAACCCTCAGGTGCTTCACAGACATTTATGACGTTGAGTTTAAAAATAAAAAATTTTCCCCACAAATATGTTTTTAGCCCAAAATATTGCATTTTCATAAGGGTAATAGGAGAAATTGCACCATACAATTCGTTGTGCAATTTCTCCTGCGTATACCAATGCCAAATGAGGGAGAAAACTACTGTTTAGGTGCACAGCAGGGCTTAGAAAGAAGGAGTGTCATTTGACTTTTTGAATGTAAAATTTCCTGGAATCATTAACGGACGTCATGTCCCATTTGTAGAGCTCCTGATATGCCTAAATAGTGGAAACCTCCAAAAGAAACCCCATTTTGAAAACTAGACCCCTTAAGGAATGTATTTAGATATGTGGTGAGCAACTTGAATCCCTAGGTGCTTCACAGAAGTTAGTAACGTTGAGCCGTGAAAATAATAAAATCATATTTTCCTCACAAAAATTGTATTTTAGCACCAAATTTAGCATTTTCATAAGAGTAACAGGAGAAATTGCACCATGTAGTTTGTTGTGCAATTTCTCCTGAGTACACTGATACCTCATATGTGAAGGAATACTACTTTTGAGGCACAGTGCAAAGCAGAATGGAAGAGGTGCAGTATTGGAGTTCAGATTTTGCTGGAATGGTTTGTGGGTGTCATGTCGCATTGGCAAAGTCCCTGAGGTGCCAGAACAACAATAACCCCCCATATCTGAACTCATTTTACAAACTACACTCTCCAATGAATTCATTTAGTGTTACTGTGATTATATTGACACCTCATGTGCCTCACAAAATTTTATACCATTGAGCGGTGAAGAAAGAAATTACATTTTTACAACTAAAATGTTGTTTTAACATAGATAGCAAGGCCGAAAAAAAGACATTCGTCCATCCAGTTCAGCCTGTATTCCGTCAGAATAAATCCCCAGATCTACGTCCTTCTAAAGAACCTAATAACTGTAAGATACAATATTGTTACGCTCCAGGAAGATATACAGCCCTCTCTTGAACCCATTGACTGAAGTCGCCATCACCACCTCCACAGGCAAGTAATTCCAGATTCTCACTGCCCTAACAGTGAAGAATTCTATTCTATGTGGGTCTAAAAACCTTCTCTCCTCCAGATGCAGAGAATGCCCCCTTGTGACTGTCACCTTCCTTTGTATAAACAGATCCTCAGAGAGATATTTGTATTGTCCACTTATATACTTATACATCGTTATTATATCGCCCCTCAGTCGTCTTTTTTCTAGACTAAATTAACCTAATTTTGCTAATCTCTCTGGGTATTGTGGTTCTCCCATCCCCTTTATTGATTTTGTTGCCCTCCTTTGTACTTGCTCTAGTTCCATTATATATTTCCTTTTAGCCCAAAGTTTTAATTTTTCTAAGGGCTAATAATACATTTTGTTTAACAACAAAATGAGGTTCATTTTTTCCTGAGTGTGCCAATACCCTACATGTAATCGTGAAATATTTTTCAGGCACAGTGCAAAGCTCAGAGACTGAGAGCCATATTTTACTGTTATGGTTTGCAGGTGCCATGACCCACGGGGAGAGCCCATGAGGTTCCAGAGCAGCAAAACCCCCCATAAGTGACCCCAATTTAAAAACTTCACCTCTCAATGAATTTATCCAAGGGTGCAGTGATCATATTGTCACCACGGGTGTGTCACAGAATTTTATACCTTTGGGTAGTAAAGAAAAAATAACTACATTTTTACCACCAAAATTTTGTTTTAGCCCCAGATTTTACATTTTCTCACAAGAACTGAACAACAATGGCACCATAAATGGTCCAACAATTTCTACTTAACGTGGCAATACCCCATATGTGACTGTACAATACTACTTAGCCACACAGAGAGACTCAGGAGGAAAGGAGCTCTATTTTCCTCCTGGAGCGCAGATTTTCCTAACAGTTTGAGGACTCCATATAAGAAGCCCCTAAATGTTAGAAGAGCAGAATCCCCTTCTCAAGTGAACCCACTTTGGAAATTATACAACTGTGGGAATTTATTTACAGGTATAGTGCCGATTTTTACTCCAAGGGTATTTTCCAGAAATAAGCAGCAATGAATGTTGCTAAATGAAAATTGCAAACTCTCACGCTGTAGTGACCAGTATGTTGCAGTCACCAGTACGTTATGCCCAGCCTGTGCTTCTGGAAACATGCACCCATAAGTCAGGTGGTCTGTCATTTCTTCAGAAATGCCAAACATGTGAACACTATATGTGTTTTAGGCACACTGTGAGGCTCAGAAGTGAAAAGCAGAATTTGCTGAATTTCTTTTGGAGAGTTATGGAGAGATTTTGCTTTTTTATAGCCTTTGTACTATCAGTGTTATAGACTGACCTGGTTTGTGGCAGTGATATTGCAACCACTAGGGGCAGCACCGGCAGGTAGCATAGTCAGGGATAGCCAAGGAATTGATACACAAGAACAGCAATGTAGTTTGAAGGAATTACCAGTAATCATAGTCAGGAAAGCCAGAGGTCAACATCAGGAACAGCAGTGTCATTGGAAGGAATAAGCAGTGGGTGGAAAGAAGCTTGACTAGAGGCTGGTAGCTCAATAATTATGCAAGGAAAGGAGAGACAGCATAGGTTTTAATAGGGTGTGCAATCAGGATGAGCCAATCAGGAACTCAGGGTGCTAACCAACAGGAAACTCAGGGTGGATACATCAGCAAAAACATAGGTACAAGTATTTGGGTTAGCACAGAACTGTCCAGTGAACTGAATATCTCAGGGGGAAGAGCTGCCATCTGGTGCACAGGAGCTGCTAGGTTCGAATCCGGACAGTACTTCCCTCATTCCAGGATAGCCTCTGGACATCTTAGGCGCTGGCTTCTCTGGATGTCTCAGACGTAAAGCTGTTGTAAGCCAGGGTGCATGGATGTTGTCCTCTGGCTCCCTTGAGTTATCTTCTGTTCCGTAACCCATCCATTGTACCAAATATTGTAGTCTTAATGTTGTAGAGTCTAGAATTTCATCCATAATGTACTCTTCTTCACCATTGACTTTTCTGGTGAAGGAGATGGCTGAGTTCTTCCTGGAAATGTTTTTTTTTTAATGGCTTGAGCAAGGACACATGGAACACAAGGTGTATTTTAAGGCTGATAGGAAGTTTTAAATGGAAAGCAACTGGGTTAATTTGTGCAGAAATTTGAAAAGGTCCTATGAATTTTTGACCCAATTAAGAAGGCGGTACGTTTTTGGTAGAAAGCCAAACCTTGTCACCAATCTGAACGGTAGGAGGGGCTTTGCAATGTTTATCTGCTGTTTCTTTATAATCTTCTTGTGCCTTTTGTAACATTTCAGTTAGTTATTTTTGAGCTTTCTACAACTCTGTAAGTCTGTTTGTTACAGGAGGAACCAAGGTATTAAATGGAAGATTAGAAATAAATACCAGATGCAAGCCATAGTTAGCAAAAAATGAGCTTTGGGATATAGAACTGTGTTTGGAGTTATTATATGCAAATTATGCTGTTGGTACATAATTCACTTAGTCTTCCTGTAGGTAAGAAATGAAACAGTGCAGGTATTGTTCAAGGGTTTGGTTAATTATTTTAGTCTGGCCATTAGATTGTGGGTGGAAGACAGTAGACAAATTGAAAGTAAAGGGTATACCACACTAAACAACATCGCTAACGGGATCGCTAAAAAACGTCACTATTTAGCGATCCCGTTAGCGATGTTGTTGTGTGCGGCATCTGTCGGGTACGAGCTCCCTGCTGAGATCCTGCTGTGATCTCGCTCGTCGCTGGAATCGTTCCGGACCCTATTTTATCGTCGGCGCTCCCGCTGGGTAAGTATTATCGCTGAGTGTGGCACCTTTTATTTAGCGATTTAGCGGTATTTTGTACCGCTAAAGTCGTTAAGGAGATCGCTAACCGCGATAGCATCCTTAACGACATCGCTAAATAAAGCCGCTACTAGCGATATTAAAACGATCCCGCTAGCGATCGCATTAGTATGCGTCTTTATCGTGATCGCTAGCGGGATAGTTTAGTGTGGCAGTACCTTAACTCCTAACGCTGTACAGAAGGTTTTCCAAAATCTTGAAGTAAACTGAACACCTCTATCAGAAACAACATTGTCAGGAATTCCATGAAGTCTGACTACCTCTTTGACCACTAATTCTGCAGTTTGTTCAGCGGTAGGAATTCCTTTAGTCTGAATAAAATGGGCCATCTTTGTGAGCCAATCCACCACAACAAGGATAACAGTCATTTCTTTTGAGGGAGGTAGGTCCATGATAAAATCCATTGAGATTGGTCCTCAAGGCCAAGATGGAACTAGAAGAGGTTGAAGAAGTCCTAGAGGAGAAGATCGTGGAGTCTTTTTCCATGCACATGTTAAACAGGAAGAAAAATATTTTCTCACATCCTTCCTACAATTCGGCCACCAAAAACATTGAAGTAGTAGTTCTTTGGTTTTTCATTACTTCAGGGTGTCATACAAGTTTAGCATTATCGACACGTTTGAGGACTACAAGTTGAGCAGATTCGAGGACATATATTTGGTGGTTCTGCATCCAAAATCCCTCCTTAAAAGAAAGATCAATGTCTTTAGAAGGATGGTTAAGAAAGAAGTCAGTTTGGTATCCCTCCTAAATTTTCATCCAAAATTCTTTGGAATTCTGTATTCCCAAAAAATATTTGGGACGTAGAATGCTACAGTTAGTGCTGGACCTCTCCTGAGGTCCAGGTTCAAGCAAAAGTCTTGGGCAGAGCATCAGCCTTGCAATTTCTTGAACCAGGATGATAAGAAATTATGCCCTCTCCTCTAAGCCACATATCCAAGCCCTTGGCTCCTCCTGCCGACTCAAACTCAAAAATATTTCCTGGATCCGTGCATTCCTTGACCATGAAACCACAAAAACACTAGTGCACGCTCTTATCATCTTCCGCCTCAACTACCACAACCTCTTACTCTCTGGCCTCCCCTCTAGAACCCCTCGAATCCATCCTACACTCTGCAGCCCGACTAATCCACCTATCTCCCCGTTATTCGCCAGCCTCTCCTCTATGCCAAGCCCTTCACTGGCTTCCTATTGTCCAGAGGCTCCAGTTCAAAACCCTAACTATGACATACAAAGCCATCCACAACCTGTCTCCTACATACATCATTGACATGTTCTCTGGGTATTTTCTTACACGCAACCTTCGATCCTCTCAAGATCTCCTTCTCTACTCCCCTCTTATCTCTTCTTCATACAACTGCATACAAGACTTCTCCCGTGCTTCCCCCATAATCAGGAACTCTCTACCCCAACACATCAGACTTTTCCCTACAACAGAAACCTTCAAAAGGAACCTGAAGACCCACCCTTTCCGACAAGCCTACAACCTACAGTGATCCTCAGTCTACTGAACCGCCGCATGACCAACTCTACCCTCTCCTAGTGTATCCTCACCCATCCCCTGTAGACTCTGAGCCCTCGCAGGCAGAGTCCTCTCTCCTTCTGTACTTGTGTGTGCCTTGTTTTGCTTATATTTATTGTAATTGTCTATATTTGCCCCTTTCACATGTAAAGCGCCATAGAATTAATGGCGCTATAAAAATGTATAATAATACTAATAAAATTAAACCTGGCCAACATGCTGGTCTTGCAGTCAACCTCTTAACTTTATGGATAAATTCAAAATTTTTGTGGTCAGTAAGAACAGTCACCGGATGATTGGCCGGCCCCTAAAAAATGGTGTCTCCATTCGGAGAAGGCAACTTTAATGGCCAACAGTTTCTTATTCCCAACGTCATAGTTCTTTTCTGCAGCTGACATGGTAAGAGAAAAAAATGCATAAGGATGAAGCTGCACTTTGTCTCCAACTCGCTGTGATAAAACGGCTCCCACCACAGTCTGAGGCGTCTTCTTCGACAACAAACCGCAGTTCAGGATTTGGATGGACAAGTAATGATGTGGAAGTCAAAAGTGTCTTTAGTCTTTCAAAAGTCATTTGTGCCCCTAGCGACCAAAAAAAACACTCTGGTTTTCTTTGTGAGTGAAGTAATTGGTAAGATTATTTTTGAAATGTTTTTAATGAATCTTCTGTAGAAATTTGCAAATCCAATAAAGCTCTGAATATCTTTTAAATTTCTTGGGGTATGCCAGTCAACTACCGCTCTGATTTTACTGGGATCAATGCTCAGACCTTCTGGGGAGATACTATATCCAAGAAATTGAGTTCTGGTTTGTTCGAATTAAAATTTTTTGATATAGAGATGGTTTTCCAGTAGACGTTCCAGGACTAACTGGACATGTCTGAGATGCTCCTCCAGGGTATCTGAAAATATAAGAATGTCATTGAGATAAACAACTACAAATCGATCCAAAAAATCTCGAAAAACATCATTGGTGATGTGCTGAAAGGTTGCAGGGGTGTTGCTAAGGCTGAAAGGCATAACCAGATATTTAAACTGTAGATATCTAGTCTTAAAGACAGTTTTCCACTCATCTCGCGGGAGAATTCGTATGAGATTATAAGCCCCTCTTAGAACGAGTTTGGTAAAAAGCCTGACAGAACACAGTCTCTCCAGAAACTCAGGGATTAAGGGGAGTGGGTAGCGATTCTTAATGGTAATTTTATTGATTTCTCTATAATCAATACATGGCTGCAAAGTTGAGTCCTTTTCTACAAAAACAAGGGTGCTCCAGATGGCAAAGAAGGTTGAATAAAGCCTTTCTCTAAATTTTTATCTAGGTATTCCTTTAGTACTTTTAATTCTGGCTCAGAAAGATTGTAAATTCGCCCAAATGGAATGGACCCTCCAGGAAGCAATTCAATGGGACAGTCATAAGGATGATGTGGAGGCAATTGATCGGCTTTATTCTTTCTGCAGACCTCACTGAACTGTTGGTACTGAGGTGGTAGTTTATAAAAATTCTGTTGAGAATTCTCGGAAATTTGAATATGTTTGGAAACAGATACATTAGCATGGAAATTGTTCTTACAGTGCTGAGGGAAAGGTAATGGTCCTCGATGCCCACTTAATAGATGGGTTATGAATAGTGATGAGCGAGCATTAAAATTCTTGGGTGCTCGTTATCCAGGTCGAGCAAATAGGAATACTCGGGTACTCGACCCGAGCAACGAGCTCAATGTAAGTCTATGGGAAAACCAAGCATTTTTGCCGCGATCCCCCCCGGTGGTCCTTGTAAAGTCTAAAAACGTCTTTAAATGATGGAAACACAGCTCAAATAACACAGGAACATCATGGGGAATGCCCTTGGAAGCATTTCTGACTCCTAGGTCACAGCTGTGAGCAATGTTGTCAGAGTCTTACGCCATTTTTACAGGCACACCAAAAACATACAAAAACTAAACCAAAATGGGTTTTCCTGGGAAATATGTTAAGGAACATCCTTTCCAGGCTAATGACTTTTATATAAGGCAAAATACAGTAAAAAAGTTCCTCCACCATTTTGTCTATGTTCACACGTAGCGTTTTTGATGCGTTTAACGTTACCATTGCTTTCAACCAATACAAATGCATTTACTGTGAAATGTCATTTAACAACCTTAGCTGACCATGTGGTGTGTGACACATCATGAGACATCTTCTTTCATTTATGAAGGAGGGACTCTTAAATTCACAAAGCCAAGTTTTATAGGGGCATCAGGCAGCATTAATCTTCTTAAAGGGTCAATATTAAACAGTGGGTCTCCTATACTGTTATTGCCAAGGCACTGAGTGGCTGGGCTGCCAAAAATTAGGACGCAGACCAATACCCCTGTGATGAGACGTAGAGGAGGGCCTCATGAAAAAGTGTTCAGATTACAAGAAAATAGGTCTCCCATAGTATTAGCCTTTGCATTAAATGCAAGGCCGTCCCTGCAGCTAAGTAACACGCACCCCAATAAACCTTTTAACCCAGGTACTAGATGGCCACAGGAAAACCAAGTTCACATTACTCTTTTGCCACTGCCATACTGTTAGCCTATGCATTGACTTCAAGGCCCTATCCTGCATCAAATTCAAACGCACCCCAAAAAGGCTTAGAAGCAACCTAGTGAATGTACACCGGAATACCAAGTTCACATTACTCTTTTGCCACTGCAGGAACTGTTAGCTTATGCATTGAATACAAGGCGCAACCTAGTGGATGTACACAGGAAAACCACATTCACATTACTCTTTTGCCACTGCCATACTCTTAGCTTATGCATTGAATACAAGGCCCTGCCTGCACCAAATTTAAACACATCCCAAAAAGGCTTGGAAGTGACCTAGTGGATGTACACAGGAAAACCAAGTTCACATTATTCATTTTGTTCTGCCATACTGTTAGCCTATGCATTGACTTCAAGTCCCGCCCTGCATCAAATTCAAGCACACCACAATAAGCCTTTGAACCTACGTACTTGATGGCCACCTGAAAGCATTCTTCCTATTAATTTGTTACTTCCATATTGTTTGGTTACGCAGTGAATAGCTGAGCCTGAAGACCTGGCAGTTGACAATTGCAGTGTTGATGCTAAAAACCCAGCGGTGGACCATTGCAGTGTTGGTGCAAAAGATCCTGCAGTGGAGCATTTCACTGTTGACCTGAAGAACCATCAGTGGATAACTGCACTGTTGAGGCTTAAGA
>VIAB01004385.1:37764-55256 GCA_009801035.1 Oophaga pumilio | reverse complement strand
GGACGGGATAGTACGTCTAATGTCAGAGAGGGGTTAAAAGATTCTGTGGCCCCCCACACGGGACTAGCCCAGGAATTGAGCTCTGCACAAGCCCAGCACACAGTTGTCTTATCAGTGATGTGCAGTGTGAGGTTTTTTTGAGAGTTCTAGTGATAGAAGGGGTCAGACGGACCGCAAAACCCGGTCCTCGGACGGAGTGCAACACTACAGCCTCGTAGGCATATATAAGGCTTGCAAGTTTGGGTCTGAAACAGCCCGAAGAAGCATTACTAACGCTCTGTCCCCACGAGACAACATAGCCAGCCTTATCGTGCTGAATAGTTGCCTTGTCCAAGACGTGACATAGCTCCGAGACTCTTCTGAGATTTCTTATGCAGCAAATAAGTTTGCGATTGATGACCTTTGTCCGCAGCACGAGGGCAGAATCTGGGAAGTCATCTGGCTGCAAAAAAATGTTTCGGCTTTCTCACCTAAAGTATTCCACGATTAAGGGCTTTTAGTCTTCATCTGGGGGGTGTTTGTATTCATGTTCACTGTCGCTGTAAATATTTTTAAGCCATGTTCCCATAGAGTGTACGGTGCGGTTTTTCTACTTTTTTTTGTGTTTGCATAGGTGTTTACACCAAAATACACTGTAAATGCTGCTCTGATTATTGGCATTTTTATGTGTTTTTTATGCACTCATAACGCAATTTTTTTTTATTGTAGAAAATCTGGATTCTGCACTTAAAATGTTATTGCATATTCAAGATGGCCGAAAAAGCCAAAGAACGCACGTAAAAAATGCACAATTTAATAGCGTCTGTAAACGTATGGTGGGCACAAGTTTCCATTAAATCGCATTTGGTTTACTTGTACTGTAAAGCGCAGCAGATTTTATGTACATAAAAAAAGTAGACTGTTTTTTTTTCCTGCCAAAACCATTTATGCTTGTGAACAGGGCCTTTGGATCGCATGTGTGCACAATGGTTTTGTTCGTGCAAGCAAACTTGCTGAGTTTGCCAAGAAGCTAACGGTTTTTGTTCTTTTCTACTTGAGTTTTTTGTCGTTTCCTGAGTGCTTTTTTCATAATTTTTGGTCATGGTTTGTTTTTTGAGCCAATAATATGAAAGTATTAGTGTCTTGAGAGCAGAAAACACCTTAAGAATGGACTAGTCACCTCTTTTTAACCACGTTCTGTCTGACTTTGGAAATGTGAAGCCGTTCATACGTTCAGTCTTTTGAGCATCGTAACAGTGAGTCGTTCTTGTGTAAAAATGCATATTTTTTTCTTGTGTTTTAGTTAGTGTTTTTCAGGCAGGTTTCGGAGTGGATCTACCTCAAAAACACGTGTTCATGTATCCCCGAAATGATAAGACAAGCAGGATTGGTGAAATGATTCCTGGCAGCTTCCTGTGTTAGGGCTCAATCAGACATCAGATTTTCTCATGTATGAGAAAAATAGACTGATGACTTTGATTACTTAGATTAATTTTTTTTAAGGCAAAGCAGTTGGAAGAAAGCTACAGTACGGTTGTTATCTCTGTTATTAGTTTCACATTGAATTTTTGTTTTTTTCCAGGTCTTCAAAATGACGCAGTTTTTGCCCCCCAACTTGCTGGCTCTGTTTGCTCCCAGAGATCCAGTTCCTTATCTGCCACCGTTGGAGAAACTACCTCACGAAAAGCACCACAACCAGCCGTACTGTGGAATAGCTCCTTACATTAGAGAATTTGAGGTGAGCTGAATTCACACGTCCATGTGGCAGCACATGGCACTGGTGTTCAGTCCCTTTACATCAGGGGTCTCTGTACATGAAAGTGTTAAAGTTGGGTGCCAGAATAGGACCAATTGACACACTTTGATGGTAGCCATGTGAGAACAGCCATGTTAACCGTTCAGAAAATGGTCTTGTGAATGGGGCCTTACGCTTTTCTTTTCCACTCTACATAGGACCCCAGAGATGCTCCACCACCGACAAGAGCAGAGACTCGTGATGAGCGGATGGAAAGAAAGGTAGAGCTTTCATGTTACTATACATCTCTAGAGTTTATTGGCTGATACATGTGTGGTCAGTACAGACCATTGACATCTGATTTAGTCTTTCCAATAACTTTTTACAATGGATTGAGGATATTCATCGCTTGTAAAGAAAAGACTATTTAGACCAATAAACTTTGTGAGGCAGTGACAGGTGTTATGAGAGGGTTGCCCCCAGGATGCGCACAGAAGAGTCTTACCCACTGGAGTGCATTGCAGTCACAGGCATAGCTGTGGCTGCAGTGCAAAATAAAAGGAAGTGTGGACCTGGTCAAGTTATTTGACCAAGGCAATGTTTAGGGCTTTTATTTTTGGAGCGAACTACAGGAAGGTAGTGGGGCAGTTTGCTCCCTCCAGGCTGGGTTTTACTTGTGGCACATGGCCACAGATTCCATTTAAAAAAAAACCTGCAGCAAAGGGATGGGTCTGTCAGTCTTCGTTTGCAAACTTCCAGAGCAGGTGGCTCTGCAAAGCTCAGCCGGTGTGAAGTAACACGGAGCCAAGCGAAGCCAAAAGGCCTGACACCCCTCAGCATAGCACTGTGGTAGTCGGCAACTGGTGTCAGATATAGACTGTCTTGATTCCCGGCTGTGATCCTGAGGATACAGTTGCGGTTTACTTTGTAAGTTCTGGACATTAGGACATGTTTGTTTTGAACTTTCCCGGGTCACTGCCTGTCTGTCACACTGCACCAACCCTGCTGCACTTTATCTTCTAAAGGGTTCTTGACAGAGCAGTATAGAAAAAACTAATGGTATTGAGCGTTATAATAAATGATATTAAGGTTACTGGCAGCATAACAATCTGTACATGTAAGGCTTGCTAGATATTTCCAACTATTTTCCCCTGCGCAGAGGAGAGAGAAGATTGAGAGAAGACAACAAGAAGTGGAAAATGAGCTGAAAGTTTGTAAGTGTCTGAACTCGATGTTTTATCCATATATTTTCTGCCGTTTTGTTTTGTGGTAAAACCTCCATATTTATCCACAACGTAAAAACTTTGCAACTTCACATTTCTCTTCTTTCGCAACCAGGGGATCCTCACAATGATGCAAATGCTCAAGGAGATGCCTTCAAAACGCTATTTGTCGCCAGAGTGGTGAGTTTCCATGTTGTTGTCTCTGATTGTTACTGATATGAAGGGGAAAAGTTTGTTTCGGGAGTTTCCTCTTAATTGTGTTTTCAACTAGATGTGATGTATTTGAAATAATCACGTGTTGTCCATATTTTATTTTTATTTTAATCATGTTTCAGAACTATGACACAACTGAATCTAAGCTGCGAAGAGAATTTGAAGTATACGGACCTATCAAACGGGTATGTTTTATTTATTTTTTTTTTAATCGCTGCTTGCCTCAATTGCTTTAGTAGTTTGTTGATATTCTAGTTCATCTGAAACATCATTCTTCACCCACTCCTGAAAGAGTCTTTTAGGGTGTGTTTCCACGGTGCGGAGATCTGGCACTTTGGACGGAGCGGAAAGTCCGCTCTGCCCAAAGCCCCGCCCCCTTCTGAACGCGTGGGAATCGCCGCAGTGCTACATAGGCCTGTGTTATTTCCCTTGCGGCGACGGAGCGTCGCCACAAGGAAAAAGGACATGCTGCAATCTAAAAAGACGCGCCGCATGTCCGTTAACGCAGGTCTGCCGCCTGTGTGTTTTTACGCATAGTGGAGACGGGATTTCTTGAAATCCCCTCCACTATGCTGTAACATCTGGACGCTGCGTGTTTGACTCTTCGCCAGTACACAGCGTCAAACACGCAGCATTTACTGACCGTGGAAACACACCCTTATTTTTAAGATACATTCCCTGTAATTTTTATAAATAGTCTGTAAAAAGAAAATTCAACAGAAAGACTTGACATGCTGTTGATTTAAAAAATCCACAAAGCATGCCAATTGGAGTGAATATTTTTCTGGAGCTGCTACAGCTTTAGGGTATGTGCACACCACATTTTTCAGGCAAAATCCGCCCAAAATAGCTCTAAAAACTCCAAAGAGAATGAACATATGGACAGCAATGTAAAAACGACTTGTGTGTACATTTTCAGTTAGGCATGTTTTCAGCTTCTTTTTTTTTTCTGCAGCAAAACCTGATTTCTTGGTAGAAAAGCATGTTTTTCTTGCGGTTTGACATGCTAGATTTCTCTTGTGCATTAAGTTTAGTGTTGAAAAAGGTCTTATTCTCTAGAATCAGGTTTTGGCACAAAATATGCAGCAAAACCTGATGCCTACCTTTTTGGTGCGGAAAAGAAGCCTCCGCTATGTCCATGAAAACACTGCAGGCGGCTTCCTGCTGTGTTTACAGCTTCAAAAACTTTGCGGCCACACCTGTGTCTAAAAGATTTTATGTGAGCATGCCCTTATTGTTATGCATGTTTTCCATCAGACTTTACTTTGAGAATGAAACTTCCCTTTGAGTGCACATTTGATCTTCAATAATGTAGAGTTATGTTTCTTTTTGTGCTTTTGTTTCAGTTTTAGGTGAAGTGTAGCTTTTCTAGCATATTAATTGCATCCATTTTGTTTCCAAACCTACAGATTCACATGGTTTATAACAAGCGATCAGGAAAGCCCCGTGGATATGCCTTTATAGAGTATGAGCATGAACGAGACATGCACTGTGAGTATCTTCTGATAATTTGTCTTGTTATATATGTTTGTCAGTCTAAATATATAAAAAAAAAAGCCCTTAACTTTAAGGGTTTGTTTCCAGAAGGTAAGTTATTGCATTATGTGGGTACCCGATTTCCACTAATCCCACCGCTGCACTCAACACGCGAAGCAAGACACTTTCGTTGGCTGATCCCCATGTCTTTTTTTTTTTTTTTTTTTTTTAAATGCTTCCATCGGGTATGATTCTCCATGTATTTACAGTTTACACATAGGTTTATACATTTCAGTTTTATCATTCATCTCGTCTGTGATGGGGGAAAAAATCCTCAAAGAGCTAATCATTTTGTGGACAAGACTAGCTCTGTGTGCAATTGTGAAAATTTGCTTTCAGGTTATTGGTCTTTGTACTGCCTGAGGACACTGACCGAATATACGCTCGTCTGAGCGATCCCTAATATACAGATGTAAGAGAATGGGGTTAGCTGTAATACTAATAAAGCTTAAAAGAAAATATACTCGGGATTAATGTAACACGGGTCCTGCTCAAAGTTGACATGATGGGCAACATTGCTGTAGTTATTTATGCCATGGATTAGGCTAATTAGGCCCTATATCCACATAGTTTTATGCATTGCTCTCCATGGCATTGAATCCTAAAGGACAAGTTGGAGTTCACTGTACTTTCCCAACTCCACTTGATGACCATAGATGTAAGATCCACAGTAGCCATCTGTTGCCCATCTTTGTACTGTAAATTGTTTTATACAAAAAGTGTCCAATTGTGAGTGGGGTGTATTAATTTTGTGTTCTTATTGCCACTGCAGCCACCATTGTGATGGCAATTGCCACTGCTGGCTTGCAGCTGATGCTAATGCTCCCCTTTACAACATCTCATTGTATGGTTGGTATAAGGGTTTGTATGATGGGTAAGACTTTGCAGCATTTACACACGAGACACAGGCGAGCAAGATTACACATCAGCCTAGAAGTCACTTACTACACCATCACTGTCACCATGCCTAATAGGGAGTGCTTGTCAGGGAAGGTCAGCCAGTCAAGGTACGGGGGACAGTGCAAGTGGCATTGGTCCAGACTAACTCCACCCAAAACTTAGCTCAGCCATGATGTCTTTAGCTTTGCAGATTTTATTTTTCCTTTGTACAGTAAGCAGATAGATACATTGCCAGCTTATACAGTATTAGTGCGCTGAATCTTTTTATCTTTTTGGTTTTAGACTAAATTTGTTCACTGCCAACTTTTTATTTTTTTGTTTTGGGTGGAACTACCCTTTTTAAAGTGGCACCATCAGGTCTCCTACTTAACCCTCCAGGATTTCTATATAAAAAGCTGTTTAAGTGCCTCCAGTACCACCCTTTTTGGTCTCATTTCTTCACTTACACACATGAAGCGACTGCATTATGAGCTTATTTTATGCACGGAAAGTTGATAATCACTGTGTGTGGGTGCAGAAATTAAAGGAAACCTGCCATTAGAATCAGCCTGCCCGAAGACGTTTCGGAGAAAGCATAGTTTTTAAAAGGGACCACAGGGAGAGATGTGACTAGTTCTGTGCAGCCATCGCTCTTTATATAGCAAGAGACCTGGAAATCTCCTAAAACTGGGAGAACATAGCCGGCATGCTGGACTAGTCACATCTTAGCCTATAGTCCCCTGCTGACTTTTCTTAAAAATGCTTTGATTCCTTCTGAATCTAGTGACAGGTTCACAGCTTTCTGCAAAGAAATACTGAATGAATCCAATCTGTTTTTCTAATTATTAATTTTATAATTTTTTTCGGAGCTCCGGATAGTGATCTGCCTAAAGTTTCATCTATGGGTCATGTACCATGAGATCAGATCAGAGCAGAGGCTAGAAATCTGTAGTTCTAGTGTTAAGCTACTGAAAGACTTCTAATGTGTTTCTTATGTTGACACAACATTCCATACATCAAGAATAAACTGTTGAGGAACACGTACAGATATTCTACACTGCTTTTATTTTTTTTTTAATGGCAGTTACAATTAGTTCCATTATTATCATGACACATAATTGTCTAAAGCTCTGTGCACCTTGCGATCAAGCCTTCTGGATGACGTAGACATTCTCGATGAATATTTCATGACAGAAGGCTTCGCGTCATGCCATCGTATGGATGTACAGTCCTCTGATGTCACATGGCAGCCATAGTTTAAATATACGGCACACTGGAGGGGGGATATTTATTTTTTGCTTGCTTTTGATAGCCCTCTGTGTAGTAAAGTGCAGTTCGTTGCACTTTTCTACATAGTTTAAAAAGTTGTGCCAATAGAGGCCAAAAGGACTCATTTTTGGACCTCTGTTGGGAGCCCTATTAGCTTCTTTTCTAAAGTTAGGGCTTAAAATGCAATGTGCACAGAGCTTTAGTTTGCTTACAGTAGCGTTTAAAGGTTTTATATTTATAGCTAAAATTAGATTGCAATGAAAGAATTAGGCCATTGATTTGGCTGGTAAGCCTCCACTTCTGCTAAGACTTCTGCTTTGCAGTATTTACCTACAATACTACTTGGAAAGGTAAGATTTTCTAAGTAAGGCTACGTTCCCAGAATGAACTTTTGGAGAGTTTTTGATGCAGATTTTCTGCACCCATTAAGTAAAATAGGTTAAGTTCTGGCATTCTTTCAAAAATTTGTAGTGTAAAAAAAACTCATCATGGGACCGTAGCCTAAAAGTGATTCTGTGCTGTTACTTAACACTGCAAACCCCTCATTAGGAGCACAAGAAAAAGTGCTTCCGGGGTAGAATATGGTCCAGACATGTAGCATTAAGTGGAACATGCTGAGATCACTCGTATAGAAAAGATATGCATTACGAACATATTTGGGATCTTGGCCATATGGCTTCCTGATATATTCATGTGCATATGAGGACGTAGGAGCAATAGTTATCACAAGCTTGAGTTCAGGTAGCCATCTGTCAGTTTATGTCCTAGTTGTATCCAGCTATAGTTGCAGAACGGAGCGTTTAAGGGTACTGTGGGAAAAAAAAATTTGGGGGCTAAAAAAAAAATTATATATAGATATGAAAAAATTATTTATATATATATGATTTTAATTTTTTTAGCCCAAAACACATGCATTTAAATATTAGTCCTAGATTTTTGGAATAGGAAGAAGATTTTCTAGATGAGGTTATGGCCTGGGTTAGGGTAGCTCTGCACTCCCTTATTTTAGTTCATGTTCACACTGTTTCCATTGTCTTTTTGGTGACAGTCGTGTAACGGTGCAGCTCTGTTAGTCTGTGTCTTGTGGGATGCAGTGTTGCTATTTGCATCACAAGTCCTCCGTGCCCATTACTGTAGGGTTTTAGACGTAGAGTGAGAAGTTTTTTTTGGGTTGCATGCCTAGGTAAGGTTAGCCTGAGCAAAGCGAGGCCTAGGGCCCAGGTAAGCCACAGCAACTGCGTGGAGTCTTCCTTTCGGCTTCTCATTGGCGCATGATGCTTCAATCAAATAGAGGCAATAACGAATCGGCAGCCCACCAGCAATGGTAAATCTTCACTTTTTTTTAAAAGGATGAAGCCGAAGACTGCTTGGATGGAGAGGGGTAGGTGCGGGAAGTAGGTTTGTGGTCAGTGGTAAGGCACTGTCTCCTCTCATTCTGATGTTACAATCACGACAACCTGATCAGGTTCCTGGTACTCTTGTTTGTAACTTCCTTGGGCCTCTATCCTATCCTTGACCATGGATGAAATTAATACCAATGCACCCCCTCCCCCAACCTTCCCTTCCACCCTTATTCACATTTTTTTCCCCCTCTTTTATCCAACCTGTTCTGAGGAGCGGTCTGTGTCCACTATGGTCCTTTGACCAGGTTTCCACACCTGCTTAACGTGAAAGTTCACCTTTGATAAACTTGTATGTTAGGGAGTTGCAATATGGGCAATTTCCCTAATACTACTGGAAAGTAGAGGCATCAAATGGATTATCTTTTCAAGAGCATGCATACATTTTTCCTTTGCATGGAAAAGAAAATAATCTGTAAGTCGGTGATGAGTCATGTCTGACTTTGAAAAGACAGTCCCATTGATTTGCCTACTGCTAGCTAGCCACCCGAATTTCATCTGGCCCTTTTAACGGGAACAGCTCCAATGCAAGGTTTTTTTTTTTGTTTTTTTTTTAAGGAATTGCTCACAATGCAATTCTCTAATATAAAGTTTTGTAAATTTTTGGTATAGATCTGTCCTTGCAAATGTCTAAGCTTGCATTTAAAATATGTACCAGCTTACCAGCGCAGAGGTTTTTACTGTATGGTAATGGTGATAATATCCCAGGGAAAAGGACTATCCTGTCGCTGAGGTTTCCATCTACCAAGCTTGGTAATCTTGGTAGAGCTTCATAAATTGTCGCTAAGAAGATTTCGGTGTTGTCAATCCATGTGCAAACTTTTTTAGTTAAGCCTCCTGAACGGAAAGCTTGCAAGTTTGGCCGGTATGTACGGGTCATTCCTGCCAAACAAAAATTCATCCGACGGGGCGGTTCAATCCGCAGAAAGGACATTTCTATGGACCTTATACTAGGAGGTGGCAGATTCTTTGCCAGTTTTCGAAGCAGAGACTTTTAAATGGAGCCCTCGTTAGTCTGTCGGGTGCCTATCCAGCTTTTATATCATGATAATACCGGAGATAAGTAGAGCAGCTGAGACAGGTAAGCTTTTCTCAGCTTTGACCACATGCATCCGATCGGCAAAAAAAATAAAAAATAAAATAAAAAGGAACGTCCAAGATTCAAACCTCATTTCCCAAGATATCGTCATGAAATTCGTTGAATTTGAGGCGGTAATTTGAAAAGATTTTGTAAGTAGTTTCATCAGGTAAACTTTTTTTTATTACTTTAGTGGTCTTGTCTAGTGCTTCTTGCTGTATATTATTGTAGTGCTTCACTTACCAGTGTGTAATTCTGTAGACACCTGCAAACATTGAAGGTAAACCTGTAGCTGCCTTACACATAAAGTTGTTAAGTTGTTGGTTTTTTTTCTTTCTAAATGGGACAAAAAAAAAGCACACAAAAGTTGGCATACATTTTAAGTTAATTATTTTTATCATGAGAATAGGAAACCTATCTTATAACATGTGCTTTTCTCCTTTTCAGCTGGTGGGGTATATTATGAAGGCTTTTATAAAAAAAAAAATAATAATTTCTCAAAAGTTTAGAGATGATTCCCTGTATCGATTTTGTTTGCAGATTAGTGAAACTCTTTCCTATAGGGGAAGAGTCAGACGTCTGTATAACTTGGACAAGGATCACAACGCAATGTGCGGACTGGCCTTCGGCTCTCTAGACCCGAGCATAACCGCTGCATAGAAATATATGCCATCAGGGTCAGGAGAGCCGGCGGCCAGTCCTAGCATTGCGTTGTGATCCTCATCTGAGATATGGCCGTCTGACTCTTCCCTAAGGTTAGGGCTACATTGTCATATTTGTCTTTCGGACAAAGAACATATCAGTCCTCTGCTACATCACATGTCAGTTTATTTGGGTAGTTGCAACATGCGAGTAGAGAAAAAATTATTGTGCAGTGTAACGACAACATGTTTAATGGCTTAAAGAGTAACTACGTTTTAATTTTTATTTCCTTAATCAGTAATACATATCAAAATAAGCAACTTTGTAATTCATGTTATCATAGCAAGCTGCTTTTTTTCTTTGTCAGGACTGATCATTCTCAATTCCTGTGTAAAAATTTGTATCAGTGAAGACAAAATGTTAAATTACTGAGATATAAGTTGTTGCTCATAACATTCTATGTAGATGGAGGGAGGAGCACTTCCCCTCCACATAGAATCTTGAGCATCAACTGTCATTTAGAGGGGTCGAGCGCTATCTGACTCCTCCCCATTTATATTGAATCTTATAAGCTTCAACTGTAATTTCTGTAGAGGGGAGGAGCTGCCTCTTGCTCCTCCTATCTGCATAGAATCTTATGAGTACTAACTGTCATCGTATCGCATTAATGTAAAAAATCTGTCTATTCTGAATACAAATTTTTCCCAAGAATTGAGAATTTTGAAAATGAAAGATCCTGGCTGAGGAAGAAGTAAATTTCTCTGATAAAATAGATTACAAAGTTACTTGTTTTCATTATTCCCATTGATTTACGAGCTAAAAATTAAAAACTGTCACTCTTTAAGTTTGCCTTTCAGTTTCCCCTTAAGTATAGTTTTTCAAACCTCATTCATGTACGATTGGAATGTTTTAATATGAAATGCAAAACACTTAAGGGGGTTGTATAAGATTAGGTTAACGTAGCTTGCAGCTCATCGCCATTCCAGTGACGTGGCCACGAGTGGTGGTGTTCCTTTAAGAAGACATGTTTTTTCCTGACTTAATTCAACCTGTTAGCTTGGGGGTTTTAATCAAAACAGTCCAAGTGTACAAAGTATTGTGTGTTGAAATGGGTATGTCAGGAATCAGTTGCTGAAGACGGTGAGAACATTGAACGTATGATTACCAGACGCTGCACCGCCGGCTCTAAACCGTTCCTTGAACAGCCCAGAAGAGCAACTCGCTTGATGTCCTGGCATTTAGTATTCTGGTTTTATTTTACTTGTGTAAATTTTAAGGTACTGGGAAAAGGGGAGATGTGGTGGTCACCTGGGCTAATTTCTTTTGTTCTGCCCCTTCTGGAAACAATGTGTTACAGCGGCATACAAGCATGCAGATGGAAAGAAAATTGATGGAAGGCGTGTTTTGGTTGATGTTGAGAGAGGACGTACTGTGAAAGGCTGGCGCCCACGCAGACTTGGTAAGAACATCGTTGTCAGTCGCTGCCTGGTCCCTTGAAGGAGCTGCAGTTTTTAAACAGATGGCAACATAAAAAAAAAAAAAATCATGTAAAATACGTAAATTTTTGTAGGTATAAATTCTAGAGCTCCTCAAATTGGAGACTTCTCGTGACATAATTTACCGATTTGCTGTTTAACAAATTTCCTTGTTAATCTTGGAACCTGTTCTCATCAGCGGTGCAAGGAATGACTTCTCTACTAGCCCGACTGAAGGCAGTGGAGCCGTTGACATTGTTTTTATATTTATTTTTACAGACCATAATTTTAAGATGGGTGCAATTTAATTTCACTAGCAACAAAAGTAAAAGGAAGCCTGTATTAAATGTTCTGCAATCTTTTTAATTTGCTGAATGTTTTAGGTGGTGGTCTTGGAGGCACCAGACGTGGGGGAGCAGATGTTAACATACGGCACTCTGGCAGAGATGATACCTCGAGATATGATGAGCGGTAAGGATTATATCCATAAGTACATGACACAAGTGTACAGCTGAGTACTGTAAACTAATCGTGGCCTACAAAAAAAAGTTCAGATCAACCTTTTTGATAATATTTCTCAAAACCGTCCAGTACACAAAGTTTAAAGGCGCTTTCCATTACTATATGACCTGCTTTCATATGTCCTAACAATGAAGCTGAGCATGCATGCTCAGACTCCTGTCCATCATGGAAAAGTTGCGTTTCCCTCATTAGTTACGTCCTTTTGTCATTACGTCCAATTTCGGTGCCCAGATTAGAAGTAGAATAAAAAGCGTTGGCTCACTGATAACAAAGGGTTATGTGGACCACACAATTTTGGCTGACAGCGTAACTTAGGCCTCTTTAAGTCATGGCCCATGCAGGTAAAAAAAAAAAGTATGATAGAAAAGTGACTGTTAGGACATACGAAAAGGGGGACAAATAATAGTGGAAAATGCTTTTAATGTAGGCCAGGTTGATATAAATGATCAAATCCCTTTCCTGCTCTGCATACGCTTAGTATTGTAAATAATTCACTTCTGTCCTTTAGTAATTTCCAAATAAATATATATAATATACAGCTATGGCAAAAATTATGAGACCACTGCAGAGTTTTATAAAATCAGCTTCTCTACATGTCTGAAATCTATTCCATTCCAGTGTCAGTTGAATTCCAACCAGAGTACACCTCATTCTACTTAATGTGCTTCTGATTAGTTGATTACCTGAACCAAATCTTATTTAACGAAGGAAAGTATAGAAAAAAACACTGCTGTGGTGTTCAAAATCCTCTTGCAGATGGACAAGCTGGATGTTAAAAACAAGTGCTAGTAAAAATTCCAAAAGTAATAGGAATGAAAAAATAACTTTTAACCATTCCAAAGGAGTTGAAAAGAAGTCTTGAGTGAGGAAAATAAGGGCTCAATTCTGGCTTTACTAGCAGAAGGATACAGTGAGCGTCATGTTGTCTCCATCCTTAAAATTTCTAAGACGGCAGTCCATTACAACAAGGTCAAGCAGCAGACATTAAGGACAACGAAGCTACAGACCGGCAGAGGGTGAAAATTACTCCACTGAACGGAATGACCGTCATCTTATTCGAATGTCACTTGGCATCCTCAGGATGACATCAAGTGACCTACAAAAACAAATGGCAGCTGGGGTGAAGTGCACGACAAGAACAGCTTGTAACAGGCTCCTAGAGGCAGGGCTCAAGTCATGTAAAGCTAGAAAAAAGCCTTTCATCAATGAGAAACAGGAGAGCCAGGCTGAAGTTTGCCAAAAACCTTAAGGATTGGACCATAGAGGACAGGAGTAAGGTAATCTTCACTGATGAGTCTAATTTTCAGCTTTGCCCAACACTTGGTCGTCTAATGGTTATACAGAGACCTGGAGAGGCGTACAAGCCACAGTGTCTTGCACCCACTGTGAAATTTGGTGGAGGATCGGTTATGATCTGGGGATGCTTCTGCAAGGCTGGAATTGGGCAGGTTACTCTTTGCGAAGGACGTATAAATCAAGCTGCATACAAGGTTATCCTGGAAAAACAGTTGATTCCTTCTGCTCAGGCAATGTTCCCCAACTCTGAGGACTCATTTTTCCAGACGAACAATGTGCCATGCCACACAGCTAGGTGTTTCAATGTGTGGATGAAGGACCACCACAAGAAATCCCTGTCATGGCCAGCCCTCGCTCCAGACTTGAACCCCATTGAAAACCTCTGGAATGTAATCAAGAGGAAGATGGATAGTTACAAGCCATCAAACAAAGAAGAACTGGTTAAATTTTTGTACCCGAAGTGGCAGAAGGTCACCCAAAAGCAGTGTGAAAGACTGGTGGAAAGCATGCCAAGACGCATGAAAGCTGTGATTAAAAATCATGGTTATTCCACAAAATATTGATTTTTGAACTGTTCCTGAGTTAAAACATTAGTATTGCTGTTTCTAAATTATTATGAACTTGTTTTCTTAGCATTATTTGAGGTCTACAAGCACTTCATTTTTTTATTTTGACTATTTCTCATTTTCTGAAAATAAATACAAAACTTATTGCCTGGAAATTCGGAGACATGTTGTCAATAGTTTATAGAATAAAAGCAATTTACATTTTACTCAAATATACCTATAAAGAGAAAAATCAGACAAACTGAAAATTTTGCAGTAGTCTCTTTAATTTTTGCCATAGCCGTATATATTTTTTCTCAAAATTGTGCATCTATTGATTTTAAGGCTTATCTGCTTTTAACAGGGATCGTGACCGAGAAAGGGAAAGAGACCGACGAGAAAGGAGCCGGGAGCGCGATAAGGATCGTGAGAGGCGTAGAAGCCGTTCCAGGGATCGTCGGAGAAGGTCCCGAAGTCGTGAAAAGGATGAAAGGAAACGTAGCAGGGAAAGGAGTAGGGATAAGGATAAAGACAAGGACAAGGATAAGGACAAAGATAAGGATAAAGACCGAGATCGCAAACGTAGGAGCCGTAGTAGGGACCGGAAACGGGATAGAGATCGTGACCGGGAAAAGAAAGAGGAGCGTGTTGAAGGGGAAAGTCAAGAAACTGCTGAAGTTACTGTTGAAGACTTACAGGCGGTTGATACAGGCTTGGATGGAATTGAGTACAAGCCGGAGCCAGAAGAGAAGAGTAGGGATCGTGACCGAGAAAGGGATAGAGAAAAGGACAGGGATAAAGATAGAGACCGGGATCGAGACAGGAGGCGCAGCCATAGAGACCGCGATAGAGATAAGGAAAGAGATCGGGACAGGGATCGCAGGCGGGACAGAGATAGGGACAGGGACCGAGATCACAAACGGGATAGAGACCGTGGTGACCGCAGTGAGAAGAGGGAGGAGAGAATTCCAGATAACGGTATGATTCAGGAGCAAACTGAGGAGACCAGCCAGGATATGTACTTAGACCAAGAGTCCATGCAGTCTGGAGACGGCTATTTATCCACAGAAAATGGCTATATGGTGGAGCCTCCTACGGAGTGACCTTGTCTAATCTGACGAACTCTCCATCCTCAAATGAACTTACTTCTGTAGCCAGACTTCGTAGTGTACATTCAAGAAGCCACAGCCACTGTTTCTCGCTTGTGAATACAACTTGGATTCCCCACAACCGAAATTAAATGTGCAGTTACTAAACAGTAATGCTGTTTATCATCAGTTTTGGACTTAACCATTGGAAATTTTTTTTTTCGTCTTGTAGGTGGGTATGTTTTACATGTTTATGTAACAAAATCATCCCTGAATTTGTGTAAAGTTGCATTTATTTTATTTCCTTTTTTACGGCCTCTCAAAAATAAAATCATTTTAATGTTGATCTTTTTTGGGGATGTTTGCTTTCATTTATTTTGCCAGTAATGGGTCATACTGTTATGGACTGAATGTTTTTTGTGGTATTCCTCATTTCTCCTGGTCACTTTCTGGTTACTCCAGTTCTTTTTCTTCCATAAACTGTCCTCGTTTGCTATGCTAAGTTGGCTGACAGTGCAACTTAGGCCTCTTTTCCAGTTCACCACCTGACAGCCCCATGGAGGACGTCCTTCTTATCCTTAATGGGACAGGAACAACAAGCAGTTAAAAGGACCCTCCCCCTCGGCACTCAGTGTTTTTCCTGTCCCACTGATAGGAGCGACGAGCAAAGCCCCTGATCGTGCTGGCAGATGGTGAGGATCGGAGGGGCCCACCCAGCCTTTCCCTTCCCACCCGGTAGATCTGTGCTGATACCTGCTTCTGTCGGGTCCCTCAGCGATGCCAGTGTAGCGCTGCTCCTGGTACGCGGCCCGCTTCCTCCGGACAGGAGGCTCTCGGTCCGGCGCCATACCACTCTCCTGGGCTCAGTCGGCAGCGATGAACGCCGGCAGCAGGCGGCAAGGAGCTACTTCCGGGTCATGGCGCGTCACTTCCGGTCGCGTCACACGCCGGAGACATGCGGGGGCACGATCGTGTCGCGCAGAGGGGCAGGATCAACCAGGTAAGGAGGATAAAAAGGGGGTTCTGATCGGAGACACCGCCGGCCATCCTGACAAAGGCAGACAATAGCGGTGCAGCGAGATGGAGAACGCAGCCAGACCTGAGGGCCCAGAGATCGCACAGGGGCATGTGAGTAGGCTACTTAAAGCCTGACTTAGTGCCCACAATGCCCCATGTACCCCTAAATTACAGAAGGGAACCTCTTTGTTTATAGGGGGAACAAACAACCCAGGAGAAGAAACCTGGCAATAGAAAGAAATGCCCGATTTGTGTATCTAAGTTACCGGAGGGCTGGCTAAAACCTTTATGCGACACCTGCACTTATAAGGTCGTCGGAGAGGAGCAGACATCATTGTTAACCAATATGAGGTTCATGATAAGGCAGGAGGTCCAAGCATCCATTTCAGGCTTGAACCTTCCTTGCCTTAGCGAAGCTGAAACCCAGAAAGCCCGGAAGAGGCCTAGGGAACCTAGTACTTCGGAGGAAGAGGACTGGGAGGATTCAGAACAGGAAGAAAAGGACGAACTGTCAAATAGGGGGAAAAAATATCGGCAGACAGACGAGTTGCTCCAAGCGGTCCGTGATACTATGCAACTACAGGACGCACCAGAGGAGACATCCGTTTAGGATGAAATGTTTGGGGGACTACAATCCCAGATTTCCAGAGTATTCCCAGTCCATAGCCATATCCGATCCATGATCCTGGAAGAATGGCAGGAGGCGGAAAAACTTGTAATTCCTAGGGATTTCAGGCTCAGGTTGCCATACAATCCTGACGACATCAGAGCTTGGGATGATGTCCCTAAAGTGGACGTGCCTGTTGCCAAGGTGGCAAGGAAATCATCAATCCCGTTCGAGGACTCCTCCAGTCTAAAAGATTCGATGGATCGAAAGGCGGATGGCCTACTAAGGACATGGGAAGCATCGGCGGCTATTATTCGGGCTAATATTGCGGCCACATCAGTTGCTCGATCTATGTATCTCTGGGTAGATGACTTAGAACATCACCTCAAAGCCAAAACTCCCAGGGAGACCATTCTTAGATCCCTACCATTACTAAAATTTGGCACGGGGTTCATGGCGGATGCATCTGCAGAATCAGTCAGATTTGCAGACAGAATCGAGTCCTTATCAAATGCAGCCAGACGAGCGATCTGGCTTAAAACGTGGTCGGGAGACACCCATTCAAAAAATAAATTATGCGCCATCCCTTTCTCGGGGTAAAATGTTCGGGCCAGTTCTAGACGATATATTAGAAAAGGCCGCCGACAAAAAGGGGTTCCCCAAAGAAAAAACTTAAAAAATAGCCCTTTCGGAGATCCCGACCTGGTCAGGATCCAGACTATAGAGGGAAAGGAAAGACAGGTAGATGGAGCTACCCCAAGGGGGGAAGGGGAAGAGATTCCATCTTTGGAGCTAGAACAGGGACCCACAAAAAATGACGCTATCAGAGTGGGGGGCCGGATAAGATACTTCTTGGGAGGTTGGCAGAAGGTCTCACAGCCTGTGGATTCTCCAGACAGTCAGCCAAGGTTATATCCTGGAGTTCGTCGGCAGGCCGCCAGAGTGGTTTGTGACCACCAAATCCCAACCCTCTCTGACCGCATCTATG
>VIAB01004384.1:0-12170 GCA_009801035.1 Oophaga pumilio | reverse complement strand
TTCTCCAAGAATTTTCAAAGATTATGGAGAGTGGTTCAAAATATAAATATATTGCATATATTGCATATAAAATGCACCACATAAGATGCTCCATATATAATGGGACCCATATGATGCTGCATATCTAATGGGCCCCATAAATGATGCTCCAGTGTATGATGGGCCCCATATAATGCTTCATATATAATGGGCCCCATAAATAATGCTCCAGTGTATGATGGGCCCCATGTAATGCTTCATATATAATGGGCTCCATACATGATGCTCGAGTGTATGATGGGCCCCCATATAATACTCCATATATAATAGTCCCCATATGATGGTCCCCATATATTGCTCCAAACATTAAAAAAAAATGAAATACTCATCTCTCCTCGCTGGCCGCTGCTCTGCTCCGGACCCCTTAGCGTCAGCGTCTCCAGGATCTCTGTACTGTGATTGTTCAGGCATAGAGCGCACATTAGTCACGTCATCGTGCCCTCTGATCTGAAATGTCACTCACACTCAGGAGACTCGGAAGTCGCCGCAGCGGAGGAATGGGGAGAGGTAAGTATCGAAAGTCCCGGGGCCCTGGGCAAGCTGGCAGGGGGACCCACTTGCGGGCACCAGCACTGGTGGAGGCACCGAGCCTCCATAGCGTGCTGGTGTCCCCGTCGGAGAGTGGGCCCCCTCACCTGCTCAGAGCCCCAGCACTTGCCCGGGTGTCTCGGGTGCTAACGTCGGTCCTGCCATCACCAAAGCTTCTCACCACAAATTCATATTAGGCTGTTTGACTTAATTTTATTTGAACTAATGATTTGCATAAAAAAACAGTAATGTGTACTGTTTTTTTTATGTGGAATGAATTAATCCATTCAACTGAATTGATCCATGGAAAGACAGCATATGGGGAATAATCTAATTTTATTTTTGCTATTAGAAAATTGAATGACAACTGGATTATAAAAACTGATGCATGCAAAGCAAACAAATGGACAATTGACCATCACATGGATGAAAACTGACATGGATGTGTGAATAAGGCATAATGATCACTGCAGGAAAGTAGAGGGAAACCGGAATGCTTCAGCTGCTTTTTCACCATGTATTGTAATAGCTGGTCAGAGTATGGGAAGTCTCAAGTGACATGATTTTCAGAGTAGCATTCCACACAGCTAAAATGGCAGGAAATATGATCCCACTACAAAGATACGCCCAATTCCCTGTTTTTAAAGCCTGGGATACACTGAATGCCATCTGCATTTTACAGAGATAGTTCTTTATTTATTTTACTCATTTATATAGCGCCATTAATTCCACAGTGCTTTACAAACATATTGTAATGCAGTGTTTACAGGGTAGATGTTCAGGTTGCCAAGCATCCAGAAATTCTTGGCCATTAAAAATCAGACACTTTTTTCCTTGTCCAGAAAAAAAATGAGATTTTTTTCAAGCTACAGAAACGCATACATTATTACTGGTGTATCAGTAGTTATTGTCATTTTATAGTATGCAGTGCAGCTAATGTCTTCATGTCAGATTTATGGGCTGTAGACATACAGTAGTGTGAAAAAGTTTTTTTCCCCCTTCCTGACTTCCTATTCTTTTGCATGTTTGTCACACTTAAATGTTTCAGACTCTCAACTCTAAATATTTTTCAGATCACCAAGCAAATTGAAACATTAGACAAAGATAACATAAGTAAATGCAAAATGCAGTTTTTACATGAAGATCTTTATAATTAAGGGAAAAAGAAATCCCAAACTACAGGGCCCTGTGTGAAAAAATGATTGACTTCTAAACCTAATAACTGGTTGGGCCACCCTCAGCAGCAACAACTGCAATCAAGCGTTTGCAATAACTGGCAATGAGTTTTTTTTAATGCTCTGGAGGAATTTTGGCCCACTCATCTTTGCAGAATTGTTGTAATTCAGCCACATTAGAGGGTTTCTGAGCATGAACCACCTTTTTAAAGTCATGCCGCAGCATGTCAATTAGATCAAAGTCAGGACTTTGACTAGGCACTCTAAAGTCTTAATTTTGTTTTTCTTAAACCATGCAGAGGTGGACTTGCTGATGTGTTTTGGATCATTGTCCTGCTTCATAACCCAAGGGCCCTTCAGTTTGAGGTCAAAAACAGATGTGCGGACATTCTCCTTCAGGATTTTTTGGTAGACAGCAGAATTTAAGGTTCCATTTACTACATCAAGTCTTCCAGGTACTGAAGCAGCAAAGTAGCCCCAAACCATCACACTACCACATTTTACTGTTTGTATTGTGTTCCTTTTCTAAAATACTATGTTACTTTTATGCCAGATGTAATGGGACATACACCTTCCAAAAAGCTCAACTTTTGTCTCGTCAGTCCACAGTGTATTCACCCAAAAGTCTTCGGGATCATCAAGATGTTTTCTTGCAAAACTGAAAGAATCCATTATGTTCTTACTGCTCAGCAGTGGTTTTCGTCTTGGAACTCTGTCATGCAGGCGATTTTTGCCCAGTTTCTTTCTTATGGTGGAGTCATGAACACTGACCTTAACTAAGGAAAGTCAAGCCCTCAGTTCTTTGGATGTTGTTGTGAGATCTTTTGTGACCTCTTGGATGAGTCGTCACTGTGGGGTAATTTTGATTGGCCAGCCACTCCTGGGAAGGTTCACGACTGTTCCTTGTTTTTGCCATTTGTGGATAATGGCTCTCACTGTGGTTCACCGGAGTCCCAAAGCTTTATAAATGGCTTTATAACCTTTTTCAGACTGATAGATCTCTAGTACTTTGTTTCTCGTTTGTTCCAGAATTTCTTTGGACCGCTGCATGTTGTCTAGATTTTGAGGATCTTTTGGTCTACTTCACTTTGTCAGGCAGGTCCTATTTAAGTGATTTCTTGATGAAGAACAGATGTGGCAGTAATCAGGCATGGATGTAGCTAGGGAATTTGAATTCAGCTTTCCAAGGATGTGATAAACTACAGTTAATTTATGTTTTTTTTTGGGGGGGGAATCATTTTTTCACAGAGGGCCCTGTAGGTTTGGATTTCTTTTTCCCTTAAGAGAGAAATCAGGAACGGGGGAAAACACTTTTTAACACCACTGTATATCACAAAAAATCTTAAAGGGAACCTATTAGCGGATACGTGCTTCCCTATGCATGGTCAGCATGTATCAGACACTGGCTGCAATATATGTTGGACTCTGAAATGCTTGTGTTCTCATCAGAGTTGGTCCACGGAAACACAGCACATGTGAAATAATCTAATTTTATTTTTGCTATTAGAAAATTGAATTACACATGGATTATAAAAACAGATACATGCAAAGCAAATAAATGGAAAACTGATCATCACAGGGATCAAAACTGACATGAATGTGTGAATAAGGCCTAATGTTCACTGCAGGAATGTGGAGGGAAATCTGAATGCTCAGCCAGCGTAGGGATGTGGACTGTCTTACCCCGTTCCTACCACTGAAGACAAGACACACACTATGTGAATATCGTTGTGCAGTTTTATATGTATGTAAAAGTAACGTGTCTAATGTAATGTGATATAATGTATTATGGTGATGTACAGTATAAAAAGTGTTAGAGCATAATGTGAGTATAGCACAGGATAAGCTTAGGACAGCATAGGATATACACTAATGGTAATAGGTTAGCAGGTAGATAGGAAATGGTTAAGGTTAGGATTAGCCTAGTGCTGATAAGAAGGGGGGCACTTCCTGGTTAAAGGGAGTTCAGTGTCAGCCATTAAAGTGTGGAGTGGGTTCAAGTTCAGGTGGGGTGGTGGTTTGCCAGGGGCAGCATTTGTCGCTTGTTCCAGGCAGTAGGAGGCATTACTGGGATCCCGAACAGTCGATCCTCTCACTTCAGGATCCCAAGGTCTGGAACAGGGACTGCTGGACACATCGAGTCCTCTGGAGCACAGGGGAAGACGGACAGGGACCTGAATAGACGGAAGGTGATGGCAGGTCCCGAGTGCACTGCCGAGGTGGACGAGAAATCCCTGAAACTGATAGAATCAGTGGACTTGTTGGAAGTCCAGGACAAGGTAGGAACAAGACTGAAGAGGGGTTCAGCTAAGAAGGAGGAAACTGTGAATTGCTGTGCCCTATCCCACTTGTACCCACCTAATGAACTTGGACTGTTTAGTAAAAGTGTGACTGTTTCAATGAACCTGGTGTCTCATGCATTGTGTGCGGCATCTCCTCAGGACGGAAGCCTGAGGCAGCGGAGGCCTGCAGCCTACAAGTGAGTGTGATGCACCCCACAGCACACTAGGACTGGGAAACCCATTCTCTGTAAAATGCCAGAGCTCAACCGGACAGCAGCTCGGTCGTGACTACCGCTCTGCAGTAGTGAAGAGCGAGCAACATTTATGTTCTAATCTAGTATTTTTGGAGTCCTTGAAAAAAGTGGAAGAGTCACTGCCTCTGCATGTCTGATGGCTGTTTGACTGCCACAACACATGCAGGGATTGCCTTTGTTAGGAATCCCTGCATGTGTTGCGGCTGTTGAACAGCTGTGAAACATGCAGCTGCGGCGACTCAAGAAATTTTTTTTTTAAATCTAATCCGATCACACTCGCTCATCACTACTCTGCAGCACTTTACACCAGTATTGACAGAATGCCTTCTTCAGACCTACTGAGCTGACTGGTGAGTTGACAGGCTGTTAACATGATGGTGGGCCATGGTGAGGTAAGTACAGCTTGGTTGGTTGATTTGTATCAAACTGCAGCCAGGGTTGTAGCTTAAAGATGTCGTCCACTACATTGTGTAATGCCCCAACCGATTTAAACCTTGGAAAGAAGTATTTGTAAGCATCTCTTGTTGCCATCTGTGCCTGTGGGCAGCGCTATCGCTGTCCGCTCACTCGGCATCACGTGACCCCGGCTGCAGCCATCTCGGACATCCGCTGATGTTACGTCAAGTTTCGGATCTTCTGCATTCCCTCGGGAGTGACCCAGTCACGTGCACCCCTTTTGATTGACTGGGCTGTGGGCGGTGTTTCGCGTGCTTCCCCTTTCCGCTCTACTTTCATTAGCTGCAAGCACACGCTGGATACTGGGCTGTGCCGTGCATTGAAACATCGCCCATAGCCCAGTTAATCAAAAAGGGTGCATGCCACAGGGTCATGTCTAGGGAAATGCAGGAGATACGGAACTTTACGTGACATCAGCGGATATTAGCGGCAGCTGTAGCCAGGGTCCACGTGATGCCGAGTGAGTGGTCAGCGATAGCGCCGCTCAGAGGCACAGATTGCAACAACAGGTATTTACAACAAATACTTCTTTACAAGGTTTAAATTGGTAGATGCATTATACAATGTAGTGGACGTCTTTAATTGAGAGGGAACAATCCTTTTAATTGTTAATTTGAATGTACACAATACTTACAGGCAAAATAAAAATATATACAAAGATTAACACTACCTATAATCAAAATTAATTTGCAGTGAATTAAAGAGTTATTAATAGGACACATGATTACAATTTAATAATTGGAATTTTCCCTAAGTATGTTACATAAACTTATTTTTGTCAGGGCTAAACAACTGACCTAATTTTATATATGTGTAAGATAACGCCTTCTGATGTCTAATAAGTGCCTTGCTTCAGTATTGCTCTGGTGCCTAATGGACATGAATCACAGCACTCATGTTCCAAAATGGATCTGTACCAAGCACCAGACCAACAACATATTAGTTAAAATGATCTGCCTTTGGCTTACATCTCCTAATGTGATATTGGGGCAGATGCAATGTGATGAAAACAGCAGCTATGTATATATTCAGAAACTACAAAGGGGTTTCCAGCAAGTCATGTTTATTGCATGACAAGCAGACGTCATATGAGTGGGAGAGGCGTGGGCTGGCTGCTTGGAACTGCATAATACTGAGCATACAGGGTTCTTCTTCCCTTTTCTTAGTGGATAAGTTGTCATCTCTTTGCACAAAACATGCCCCCTATACATCAAAGCCAGCTGAACCCACTGATTTCAGTGGTCACTGACAGAACTGATTGGGTCCTTTTTTTCCAGGTGTAAAAGTTGCTGCCAGATGAGTCTAATGGTGGCTTACTCCACTCTTCCCACAGAAAGCTCATGAACACTGTCTTTGCCTTCTTCATACTTTTGTGTCTGTATGCGGTCCGCTGCTTTTTAAGGGCTGCAAATACGGACACACAACCATTGTATTCAAACTGTAAAGTGCTGCGGAATATGTTGGCGCTATATAAATAAAGATTATTATTATTATTATTATGGTGGTGCGCACATGTCAAGTTTTTCACACGGACCGTGTGTCCGTGTGAAAAAACAGCAGACATGTCAGTTTTTTTCCGCAGCATGGACAAAATGCATGCTGTACACATGTACACTAATGACACACGGATGACATCAGCGTGACATATACCGGCACCTGGGAAGAAGCAGTACAGTATGGTACGGCCTGCTGCTGAATGCAGTGTTCTTCACTTGTCTCCTGCTTGTGCGGAGATCAGAGCGACCAGGAGACATTGATGGGAGTTGTATTCAACAGCATTTCGTGTCTCTCCTATGTAAAATAAAGAATTTAAAAAAAGTTGTGGGCTCCCGTACAATTTTCATAACCAGCAGAGGGAAAGCCTACAGCTGAGGGCTGATGTTAATAATTTGGGACAAGGGACAATATCCCATAAGGTTCCAGGCTACTAATAACAACTCACAGCTGTTTGCTTAGCTTTTCCTGGAGAATTTACGGGGGGCACACCAAAAAAACTCATGTAGGGTCCCCCTATAAATACAAGCCAGCAAAGCCTAAACAGACAGCTGTGGGTTCATATTAATAGCCTGCGAAGTGGTCAGAGATACTACCCCCCCTTCCAGGCTGCCAACATCAAGCCTCAGCTGCCCCAGAAATGGCGCATCCATAAGATGGGCCAAATTTGGAGCATAGCCTCGCTCTTTCCACTTGACCTGTGGCGGTGGCAAGTGGGGTTGATGTCACCTTTGTATTATCACTTGATATCAAGCCCAGGGGTTAGTAATGGAGAGGCATCTATAAGATGCCCCCATTACTAACCCCATGGTCATATTGTAAAAAAAGACACAGCCAGAATAAAGTCCTTTATTTGAAATAAAAATCAACACCTTTTTACACATTTATTTAAAAATAAAAAACACAGTTATATTCACCTTATGCCTATTCTATTGAAGCCCTTGTACATTGCAAAAAAAAGAAAATAATCAACCATTATACTCACCTTACGCCTATTCCACCGCTGCCCATACCCCTTGTAAAAAAACAAAAATAATAAACAACCATATCCCTCCCCTGTCTGAAGTGCAGATAAGCCATACTGTCCCACGCCATAATCCATCTCTGCCATATGTAGTTTACAACCAAAACGGTGGCATGATGCGACCGTTCAGGCTGAAAACCATGGGAGAATGAAGTGCTGCGAGAGCAGCTACAGTGACGAGCATTGGTGTCATAGAGGTCACGGATAGTCATTGAAGCTACGTCCCCACACTTCACTGTGAGCGGCCCGATGAACTGCAGTGACCTCAATGAAATCACCATAAGCACTGTGAGAAAAACTTGTTTTTTTCTGTCTAATCCAGCCACTTAATGAAGCACTCACATCTAAATTTTTATCCTCTTAATATATTACAATCATCATATTTTATAGCACTATGTACTTAGAATTGCTCATTTTGCCTTTCTACCTAGTTAATTCTTCTCTTTTCCATTATATCTATCACAGCACGTGATTAAAAACTAGCTGAATTCTTCTGTGCTGTATGAAGAAACAGGAGGTCAATATTGCCTGCATGAATCACCAGTCACTGCAAAAGTCCCTGTCAGGGGGAGGGGTGGAGCAGCTGAGTCAGGACAGGGGTTGAAGAGGGGAATGATAAATATAGGGACGAGAGACTTCCTGTTTCTACATAGAGCAGAGAAAACAGAAGAATTAGCTGGGTAGAAAGGCAAAATGAGCAATTGTAAGTACACGGTGCTAAAATATGATGATTGCCATATATTAAGAGGATAAAAAGAGGAGTGCTTCTTTAAAACATTTCAGCAGTTTATATATATTTCTTAATAGGGAATATAGGTGTAAAATGATGTGACAAAAAAGACAAGAAACGAAACCCTGTAGAACCAACCAGAAGAGGGAGAGTTTCAGAGAGGAAAGTATGAATGGAATATCTGGTCAGGTGACCTTGATGATGCAGTTCCCAATATAAAATGCCAGCGCCAAAACTGGAGGAGATTTGGCACTAAGTGAAGGAACGGGAAGGATGTGTATCCAGGAAGATGGTGAGGTCGAGGTGACAGGCTGCAGCAGAAGGCCCAAGGCAGAGGGCCGTAGCACGCCTGTAAGTAGAACCAATACGGCACCAAGCGAGTTCCGGAATCCAGACAACGGCAGTCAAGACCCGAAGACCAGATCCACGCTAGGCAAGTTCCGGAATCCAGACAATGCCGATCAAGACCCAAACACCAGATCCACACCAGGCAAATTCCAGAATTCAAGTGACGTCGGGCAAGACTCGAAGACCTGATCCACGCCAGGCAAGTTTCGTAATCCAGACGCCGACAATCAAGTTGCGAAAACCCGACCTGCGCCTGTCATGACCAGGAGAGAAGACTGCACCTGTCAAGAGCTGAAGCCCAGTTCTCATTTCACCGGATACAAGAGACATCCGCTGGTCAAATACCGAAGATCCGGGAGAAGACTCTGCCCAGGGGTGGACGCCCGAGGTGATGAACAGGTGGGCCATTGGTTCCAGCACCGACGTATGGTACAATGAGAGTTTCAGAAACCCCATTCATGTGTTACAGAAAAAAAATCTATTTTAAATCAGTAACACGCCCAATTTATTGTGAATTCCAGGCAAAATATTTTGTTACCGTAAATGTAATAGGAAATTCACAGCACAATGCATATGTAGATCATCGTACAAAATAAGATTTTGTTAGGGTTCCCCTAACCATTCACTAAACTGATAGGAACAGTGCAGTCACAGGATACAGTAACAGGACTGCAAAGACATGACTAATGTTTACACAGCCCACATAAATTGATAACCCTTAAAGGGAACCGGTCACCTCATTTTTCGGATATAAGATGCGGCCACCACCTTTTGGGGCTTATCTACAGCATTCTGGAATGCTGTAGATAAGCCCCCCGATGTAAACTGAAAGATAAGAAAAACAAGTTATATTACACTCACCTGCGGGGGCGGTCCGGTGCGGTCGGGTCCGATGGGTGTCGCAGGTCCAGCGCCTCCCATCTTCATGTGATGACGTCCTCCTCCTTGCTTTCTGTCGCGGCTCCTGCGCAGATGTACTGATTTGCCTTGTTGAGGGCAGAGCACAGTACTGCAGTGCACAGGCGCCGGGCCTCACAGACCTTTCCCGGCGCCTGCGCACTGCAGTACTTTTCTCTGCCCTCAACAGGGCAAATCAGTACGCCTGTGCAGGAGCCGTGACAGGCAGCAAGGAAGATGACAACATCGCAAGAAGATGGGATGCGCCGGACCTGCGACGCCCATCGGACCGGACCGCAGCAGACCGCCCCCCCCAGGTGAGTATACTCTAACTTGTTTTTCTTATCTTTCAGGTTACATCGGGGGCTTATCTACAGCATTACAGAATGCTGTAGATAAGCCCCTAAAGGCGGTGGCTGCATCTTATATCCGAAAAAGGGGGTGACAGGTTCCCTTTAACCCCTTCTGGCAGCTGTACTTTACAGTGCTGTAGTTGAAGCCCTGTACTGGTAGCCTGGTGGTCCCTGTACACATTCCAGTTCGTAACATCTGCCTACTATTTGTGTTGAAATCACTAGATATACAGAATCTTTGGTACATTAGCAGGAATTTATCAAGCCTAGCACCTTGTACCTAAAGCCCTCTGGAGTAATGAGTGCCACATTTTTTGAAAGGCTCACATCTCTAAATAAAATTGTCATATTTTTATGCTGTGCACTAGAAAATGATTCTATGCCAGTTATAAACAGTAGATTTCACTTACAACATACGCTAGTTTTCTGGCATACATTATAGTAAATTTGTTGCCGGTGGTAGGCCATGAGCCCTTTTAGTAAAACCAACCACTTGTTTGAAAAAGTCTAAGGAACAGTGCAAAGAGCAAAAATTGTCCAAAATTTTGTGCAAAAATACCACATGTTACAAATATTGTCAATTTTGAATTACTGGTAGTTTTCTGGCTTAAAGGGGATGATATATTCTCCTATTACATACAAGCAGCAGCCTTATTACAAGCCATCACGTTGGAGACTTTGGTTTTGTAGATTGAGTTTCTCAGCTCTGTAATTACTTATAATGGCAGCTGACGAATACAAGGACAGTACAAGGTTGTTCAACTGCTAATGGCAGAAGAGTTACTCCTCAAGCCCTTACATAAAGACATTATTTACAAATTATGACAAAATTCAGCAACCATGGATTAGCTGCAATGGTCACTCGCGGAGAACGCTGTGGGAGACTGCTATTGTTATAACAAACTCAGGCCACATGTAAAGTATAATAGAAGGATGGAAAACCCCTTTAAAGAGAGGTAGTATAAAATCATCACTGCAATTCCTTTATTCTTGTGATTGTGGGAGTCCTGAAGGTCAGGTTGTCAATTTTGAAAGCCATAAGTGACACTGAAATGAAACAAAATTGCAAATGAATGGTAAAAAGGAAATGGAAAGAGGAAATTAGTGAGGAGCCTTCAAAAAGGGAATGAACAATCCTCAAGAACTGTCTGATAATAATTGAACACAATGTTGTTCATTCTGCCCCTGTTCTGATAATATACAACCCCAACTCCAAAAAAGTTATAGACATATTTTATTCACCACAGAATATAGAGCACAGATCAGAAGTTGAAAGTTTGACAATGTTTGAAATGTAATTTAAAGGGAACCTGTCAATAGAAAATACGCTATTAACTTGCAGATATGGGGTTAATCTGCAGGTTATTAGCGTTATTAACATGCCCATCGTATGCACTTACCCGAAGGCTGCAGGGAAAAAATGAAATTTATTACCCTCAACAGCATTCGTGTTTCAGTCATAGGGGCGGCGCTGGCGCGAGTTCAGTCACCATTCTGGCGGCTGTAACCACGCCCCCGGCACTGACTGACAATGACTCTGCATTAGAGTTGGCTGTCAGTCAAGGCCGGAAGCGTAGTTACAGTTGAATCACAGTGTTCATACTGATTTCCGGAAGTATTCCCGAGCCCCTACAGTTATTTGAACGACTGAATCATTCCTGTCTTCAATGCCTGAATGTCTTCTGCTTGAGGGCCTGTAGATCACAAGCATAGAGTTCTCTAGAATCTATGAATCCTTTCATGACATAACTTACTATGGATGGTGGGAAATTTAAAGTCTTGACAATGTTACGTTGAGGAACTTTTTACTGAAATTGTTCCACAATTTTTAGATGCAGCTGTTCACACGTTAGTGAACTTCTGACCATCTTTGCTTCTCATTTACTTTGTGACTTTGTTGAAAATTGACCCTTCAGCTGTTTTTCATTAGTACCACCTAGTTTTCCAGCCTCTTGTTAACTATGTCTCTACTTTTTGGAGATGTGTTGCTGCCATCAATTTAAAAAATGAGTTAGACATTTTTCCAATGTTTTGAAAGAAATTGACTTTCAACTTCTGATCTGTGCACTATCTTCTGATGGAAATAATACGAAAAAAAATATGAAAAAATATATGGCTATGAGATTTCAAAGTCATTTCATCTTTGTTTTCTTTACATTTTACAACTCTTCTGGAAATTAGGGTGGTAGAAATAAAAAAAATTGATGTACCTAATGACTAAAGTTGAGCGAAACAGGTCGGTCAGATTCATAAGTCGCCGACTTTTGCCAAACCCGACCATAGCGTGAAGTCGGCCATGCGGTCGGCAAAATGTGCGCCAAAGTCAGATTTCCCAGAATGCTTGCAGGTACCTTTTTTTCAGCCAATGAGCAAGGACGTACACTGTGGGCAACGAGATGACATGTGCAGCGTCCACCACCATCGTAGAGAAGGGCATTGCAGTGATTGGCTTGCTTTGGGGGGCGTCATAGTGTCTATAAAAGCCCTGACCGCCGACCTTCATTTTACTTCTGCTGATCTTAACAGTAGAGAGAGGTTGCTGTTTATCAGTAGCAGGGCCGGCTCCAGGTTTTTATGGGCCCCGGGCGAA
>VIAB01004383.1:103640-116354 GCA_009801035.1 Oophaga pumilio | reverse complement strand
GATTTAAGGGCATAAAAATTAAATTTTGAAAATTGCAAAATATTTAATTTTTTCACCAAATTTCCATTTTTTCACAAATAAATGCAAGTTATATCAAAGAAATTTTACCACTATCATGATGTACAGTATGTCACGAGAAAACATTCTCAGAATCAGCAGAATCCGTTGAAGCATTCTAGAGTTATGACTTCATAAATTGACAGTGGTCAGAATTGTAAAAATTGGCCTGGTCAGGAAGGTGAAAAGAGGCTTCGGGGTGAAGGGTTAAAGAGCTGCATTTTAACCCCTTCATCCTTACAAGATTTTCGTTTTTTTCTCCCCTTTTTCCAAGAGCCATAACTTTTTTATTTTTTCATCCACATAACCATATGATCCTAAACAGATCAAAATCCACAATAATCTACCTCAAAAAGCAGCAGCTGAAGGTTTTACAATGGCCCTCACAGTCCCCTGATCTGAACATCATTGAACATCATCTGTGGCTATACCTCAAAATAGCAATGCATGCAAGACGACCCAGGAATCTCTCAGAACTGGAAACATTTTCCAAAAAAGGATGGATGAAAAACCATCAAACAAGAATTGAAAGATTCTTGGCTGCAAAAAGCATTTACAAGCTGTGATACTTGCAAAAGGGGATGCTACTAGGTACTAACCATTAGTTAAACACAAATGTCCACTTAATTATGTTAATACCACCTTATATGACATAAACAAAACACCCAGGCCACAAGGTAACTAGTCCAAGAAAGGAAGACAACCATGGTTAAAATATAAATCAATCTTTATTAGAATAAATTTAAAATCAATTAAAATAGAAAAAATAAATAAAAAGAAACAGTATGCTTAGTATAAGGGAAATCACTGTGCCCTGACCAATTCAAGTACTACCTAATAATGATATAAATACATACTGTGAAACAGACCCTTTACTGTGAAATTATAGAAAGTAGAGAATAGAATTCTAGCAGTACATATTGACACACATAATATGTTGGACTGCAAATATAATCAAAAAGGGTAACCATCTATGTAGATCAAATCAAATAAATCCTCATATGACCCAATACATTTAACTGTGAGATGAGATCTCTACTAAAAAAGTATGGAGTTAGAGGGAATATAATTCTAACAGTGCATACTGACACCCAATATATGGCATAATGAAAAGTGAGGGCAGACCAGGCTGAAACTACTAATCAAAAACCTCCTACCAAAGGACCTAACGTACATAATTCAGTATCAATCTTAATACAGTCAACATTGGACAATCATATTTAGTAAAGGTCGCCCAGTAATAACACACAAAATTAGTTTCCAGAGTGGGCTAATAGAAGTAACATATTGATATTTTACAATAAATGTCCAGTAAATACCTGCGCATAAGGGATTGTAAGGATGCACAAGGTAGAAGCGGTCAGGAAGGTTCACAGTGGTGTCCCACACTCCGACGCGCATCTTGCCTCAAGATTCTTCTGGAGATGTACGCTGTTTCTTTTTATTTATTTTTTCTATTTTAATTGGTTTTATATTTATTCTAATAAAGATTAATTTATCTTTTAACCATGGTTTTCTTGCTTTCTTGGGCTAGTTAACTTGTGGCCTGGGTGTTTTGTTGAGGTACTAACCATGCAGGGTGCCCAAACTTTTTCATCAGCCCATCTTCCTTATTGTAATTTTTAGAATGTCAAAAATTGAATTTTTTTTTGCCTAAAATACAAAATAAATGGGTCATCTTTAACATTAGCCCTTTTAAAGACCATTTCATCTTCAACTTGCTTAACTGTTCACAATAACAGCAATTTTAACCAGTGGTGCCCAAACCTTTACATGGCGTTGTATGACATGCATGTACGTCCCATGATGTAAAGGGGTCAAACCTTGTGATTTTGTATGTCTGTTATTATGAGGCAGAGGATGACTGTGACTAATGACATTTTCTAACTAATACAAAATATTACAACATTTTAACTGCTATAACCATCTAATACGAGATAAAAGTTATTGTTACGAAACTCATAAATACAAAAATTTACCAGTTATGTAATAAAGAAAATGCTGAACTGTTGGAATGGTTTTCTGCGGAACCAATAAAGGCTGTGAGATTAATTAAATTGGGAACATAGCTGCCAACCTACAAAAGTTTACAACATAAGGTTGTTTGTAACTTCTCGCAAATTGGATCTCATGACCCCAACATTATCTGGATCATGCTCTAATACACCAATTACACCTTATGTATTTCATCTTTAGAAAAATAGCTTATGAAACTGTAATGCTAATGAGCAGAATTTAAATAGAAGAAGCTTATTATCTAACCAATATTAATGATAGCAAGTCATTATTTTTTAGAGAAATGTCCAAGTCAGTCCTCATGGGCTAAAGGCCTGCCAAAATGTTAGGATGGGTGTAATGAATAGGCAAACTGACAAATTAATTTGGCTGAGCTCTTTATTTTTCTCATCAGTGTCGAAACATTATCTGCTAACATTCCTTTCACAATAGTACAAAACAAAGTGTGAAAAATATTCAGTCCAAGCATACTGCTATTATCTTCTACAAGTTGACCTCCAACAAGTAGTAGATATCATGCCAATTGTAAAGCATATTCATATTAACAAATGGAAAAATCCACATAATGCTTTTTTGAAATAATAATAAATCTTGCTATATGGTACAAATAAATCTTTGTTTGTAAATTAGCTGCTGATTTATAAATGTCCCCGTTTAGCAAGCATTTTTATTAGGGAAAAGCTGTTCAATAGGAGATAGAAATTATTGGTATCAAAGCCTTTCGTGTTCTTGCAGCTGCAGCATTATAGATGAGAATATGTCTTTTAAAGACACACAAACACACACACACACCTTTTAAATTCAATGTAAAAAAAAATCACCAAGAGATTTGTCATTTTTCCTGGTAATTTTCATATCTAATCTAGATTCATTGGAAAAATGCCATACCCAAAGAGTGACCCATTTTGTTAATATGCAAATTGCCTCTTCAAAAAAAAGAGAACTTGTACTCTATAGCGCCACCTATTGGAAGTAGCGATCCTACAAGTCACAATCAACCCTTTAACGAGTCTTGTAATATGACTTAGGATAAAAGCCAAATTAGTATCTCCATTTCCCAGAGGAGCATTGCACGGCGAATAAGCCTCCTTACCTCGACACGCCAGAGCTGATATGTCACTCTCCACAAGGAGAAACCTTACCCCTTAGACCCTATTTTGTTAAAGCACCGCAGTTGTTAAACAATTGGCCTGGGCCCAGACTACACTTTGCAGGTTATGTCCCTATTCTCCTTCATCACTCACACTTATTACTAAAATGTGTTCTATATCTTTGCAACTGCATTCAGTGTGTTAGACACCAAATGGATATTTTTAAGTGTTTCTCATGCACAGCACTTTGCTATTTAGGCCTAGGCCAATATTGATCATGGTTTTCTTCTAAAGATAGAGTTTATGTATCCTTTTGCACTATGCTATGTACCTTATCCCTTACAATATTGATCATGCTTTTAATTTAAAGTTGGACTTTATATATCCTTTGGCACTATACTATGTACATTATCCATCACGATATTGTTGCACTAGCAAAAATATTTAATCACTTTTCTATCCTTTGACTCTATATCTTTGGTGATTTGTCCTCCATCATACTGTTTAGTGTCTATGGCTTTTGATATTCCAGCTATTTAGAATTGCATCCTAGGTGTATCAACTATACTTTTTTACCTATAAATTGTTGCATGTAGAAGGAATAGGAGGTGACATTCTCTGCAAGTGCGGTTTTCTGCACTTTTTTCTCCAAATTTTATTCCATTGTTATTATTTTAATTTGGTATATTTGTCAATAAAATTTTGATATGTACTCTAAGTGGCGTTAGCTTCCGTTTTTATATAGGTAATATTGGTTAATTAGAAGTGCCAGTACTTTAAGGGCTCAGAAAAGGTACACTGCTTAATCAAGCTGGGGCTCTCCTTGGGATCTCTATCGTATCGGGATGGGAGCGGATGGTCAGACATGGTAGAGGCGGGAAACAGGGAGGACCTCACAATGGTCAGATCCTCCAACTGAGTTGCCACCACATTGATAGCCTGCATTAGCTGGTCTTGATGCTCACATTAAAAATCGATCTCATACAGCACTTGTACATTAGACTTGAAGTCTCTGGGTCTGAACTTGTCAGCTGGGTCTATGGCCTGAACTTACTGTAATGCTGGTTGGTATGGACCCACTGTGCCACAAGCTAGGATTACCCTGGAGGGGCATGACTAAGTGTCTACTGGGTATTTACTAGAGCCTTTGATAGGATAGACTGGGCCACCACTAGACACCAGGTACCACTCCAGGGCAGTTCCCAGGACTGTAGCAGTTGACCAGAGGATCAGAGATTTGGGAACTGGGTTCAGGTGGGCAAGACAAAAGTGTAATAAGATGGTCCAAGTTCGGGGCAGGCAGCACAGGTTCAGAGTTGAATCTCAAGAACATGATTTTAGGCATTTGTAGAAATGTACATAAATGCATGCTTTTAGAAAAGGTGTTGATTCAGTGGAATTCTCACATTTCCAGTTGACCTCAATAAATATGACTTGTGAGTAGACATGTGAGTGAACTTGTTAGGAAAACGTTTGCCAATCTCAAATTCAGCACAAATGTAGCACATTCGCAATTGTGTTCAGATTCCCAAGCTTTTTCTCTGAATGTCAACAAAATTCTGGCACAGTTTGTTAAATGATCACGTTTCCACTAATGCTTTGGTTTGTACTTTGGCTAGGATAATGGTGCTGTATGATGAGCAGGGAGGATGTCTTTGATTAGGGGAGGGATTAGGGAGAGGGGGAGTAGCGGCGGACTGTTTGTTTTTTTTCAAGTTAATGGGTGGAGTTTCCAACAGCCAATCAGGGTGCAGAAACCATCCACAACGTCCAGACAGTAACTAAGAAAGTCTTCTGTGAATAACTGCTGATGTCACTAGTCCCTCTCCATATAAAAAGCAGAAATGTTTTGGTGCCATTTTGTCAGTGTGACAGCACAGAGAGGCTGCTCCTGCAAGTAGTCAGAGAGTTAGATATGCGATTTATTGGCAGCTAGCTCAGCTAGATAGGATTCTGTGTGAAATTGACCTTCCACCATCTAACTCGTTCATCCTAATAGTGTGGTGGAGGCAAGAGGCCACATTTCCTAATCTATATTGTTTGTGCTAATACTGTGGTGCAGGCAGGAGGCCATATTTCCTAATCTAACTCGTTTGTACTAATATTTTGGTACAGGCAGGAGGCCACATTTTGTAATCTAAAATGTGCTATTACCGTGGTGCAGGCAGGTGGCCACATTTCATAATCTAAATCGTTTGTGCTAATACTGTGGTGCAGGCAGAAAGCCACATTTTAGAATCTAAATCATTTGTGCTCATATTGTGGTGCAGGCAGGAGGCCATATTTCAGAATATAAATCCTTTCTGCTAAAAGTGTGGTCTAGACACCTGCCCACATTTCTGAATCTGAATACTTGCTGCTAATTTTGTGGTCCAGACACACTATCTCAGCAAATCAATACTGTTTGTTAATTTAGTGACAGGTGACTGATAGGTCTGGGCCTAGCGTTGTGAAACAGCTAGTAAAAAGAGTGGAAGAGTACATCCAACATGATTGGGAAAAAGCAAGGTTGTGTTTGAAGGGGGAATAGGCTTGGTGTTCAATGTGCATGTGGGTTAGTTGGTAAGGTTACTGAAAGCCCTACTGAACAAACACTGTCTTGTCTTATCTAAAGACAACTAACATCTGTTAATGGGTGGGCTTCTCAAATCCCTTTGTTTGGCAGCTGCACAAGCAGTAAACATTTTAGATAAGGATCAGAAAGAGCATGTGCTCCAGCAGATGGCAAGCACTGCATCAAGTGGCCTTTCCTTTTTTTCCTCCACCTTAACATCACACATAGTACAATCCTCATTACCCTTATTTCCCCCCCGCATCACAACTCTCCAACCACCCAACTGATTGTTGGGAACCACATATGGGCGAGTCTGCAGAGCTGTTCACACATTCTATTCATGGGCATCATAGGTCTGCTCCAAAGATTAACATAATCTAGAGGAGGAAAGCATCTGCACAGATGCCCCAAATTTAAATCAGTTGTATCTGGGACCTGACGAAATGAGGCGCACACAGACTGTACTGTGCTATCAGGGCAGGAAGAGGAGGAGAGTGACTCTCAGGGTGAAGAGTGGGAGAACATAGAGGATGACGATGAGGTTATAGATCCCACTTGGTGTGAACCCAGAGGCACGCAACTGAGTAGCTCAGCAGAGGAGGTGGAAAAGAAAGATGAGGATGTTATATTGCAGCTTGTCGCACAGACACGGAATGATGCAACCACGACAAGCACTGCATTGTCAGCCACAACTCTGGCTGTGGACAGGGGTGGATGCAGGTCTGCAGTTCACAGGTGCGGCAAGGGTTGCTTAGACTGGGTCTTTTTTGAGACTGCAAAGGATGACCCAACTCACATTATCTGCCAACTTTGCAAAAAAAAACAGTAGAGGCAAAAAGTGCATTAATTTAACTACTGCATGCATGACCCGGCATATGTGCAATCAACATGCATTAGTCTGGGAATCTTACGGCGCTAATATGCGGACTAGTGGGATTCGGCCATCCCGTCAACCTCATCTGCTACTTCCTCCTCCGTCACCATGGCAAGTGTTCTCACACAAGTCTCCAGCTGCAGAACCTCCACTTGTTTACTTCGTAGAGTCGGGGTGTGTGAGAGAGTCAGCTGTTATGGAAGGGGAGATGCCTGCTGTTTTTACTTCACTGAGCACACCACATCTTTCTCTATCCACCATAACATCTCCCCCTGCATATGACTCACATTCCAGCAGTTTGTAGTGTTCACAGTACTCCTCCCTACCTCAGCACAGCAGTCAGCCTTCGGTCCCGCAGTTTTGGTCACGTAAAAGAATGTTTCCTCCTACACATGCGAAATCTAAGGGCTTGAACTCCAACATCTCTAGTCTGTTGATCACAGAAATGCTGCCTTTCCACTTTGTGGACACAGTTTCCCAAAAGCTAATGGCTGTCTCAGTCCCTGAGTACCAGTTTCCCGGTTGCCAATACTTCTGTAAGAAAGCTGTGCCTGCACTACATCAGCATGTCGCAGACAACATCACTCATTCTTTGAAAAAATCTATGTCTGCCAGAATGCATTTCACCACTGACACCTCCACAAGCAAACATGGCCAAGGACGTTACATCTCATTGACTGGGCACTGGGTGTCTCTGGTTGCTGTGCGGGCAGGCAGGCAAGGGGCTACTCCACAAGTCTTGAAATCCCCAAAGCTTTCTTGATAAACCTCTGTATCTAACACTTCCTCCACTGCTTCTACCTCCTCCATCTCCACTAGGGCCTCCACCAGCGCCTTCAACCACTCCCTTAATAAGACACCTGTTTCAAAAGTGCAGAGAGAATTCCTTCCACCTCTGTATTGCGCAGCCATGGCTCCCCGCATTCAGGCAGTGTTTAAATTAATTGAAATGGAGATCGCAGTCACACAGCTCAAGAGTTGCGTGAAGCTAGCCAGGCCCAGATTGAGCAATGGCTGACTCCACTGAACCAAGAGCCAGGGAAGGCCTTGTGCGATAATGATGCAAACCTGGTTGCCGCCCTTCATCGGTTCAACCTCAGACACATACCTTGCTTGGTTCACGTCCTCAACCTCTGCCCCTATCCCGGCCATGATGCGCTTCTGCAGAAAGCACGGTCGCTGTGTGCTTATTTCTGCCGATGGCACCCCGCAAGTCATCGACTTGTATCGCTACAGAGGTCTCAGCCTACTAGTTAACCGTTTAATATGTGATGTGCCGACACAGTGGAATTCCACTATGCACATGTTGCAGCGACTGTGGCAGCAGTGACAAGTCCTCGTGCAGTATGTTCTTTTGCATAGCCTGGACAGACGCAGTACAGATGCGGTGCAAATCATGCTTGTGGAGGGGGCACAGATGAAGGACTTGCACCCTTCTGCGCAGTTTTGAAATGGCTACTAAGATGGTTAGCGGTGACGATGCCATTATCAGCATCACTATTTTGGTCATCTACATGCTGGAGCACACTTTGAATAGTCTGCGTGAGAAGGTCGTGGTCCCAGAGGAAGAGGATGAAGCAGAGGAGCATGTGGAAGGGATAACAATATCTCTAAATTTCAGACTGTCATAGCCAGGCAGATGCCATGGGAGGGTGGATTACAGTGATCGAGTGGGGCTCATGATACCAGACAAACTGTTACTGAAGTTGTAGGAGCCGAGGAACAAATAGAGGAGGAATAAGTGATGGGCGCGCAACAGTCAGCTGATGAAGAGGATAATGATCCCCTCTCTGTTGTCTATGGTTGGTGGGAGAGGATGGAGGAAGCAAGCTTGAGTTTTACCCTGCCACTAACACACCATGGACTTGAAGCTCATGGAAGCGCCCCACATATGAGCGCCTTCTTACTGCACTATCTCCAACATGATGTCTGTATTGTTAGAATGTCCCCTGAAAGTGTAGATCACCATACTTTCATGAAGATGAACAAGTCATGGATCTGCAATGACTTTTGCACTTCAGTCACAGCCTAGGCGATGGTGTAGTTTTTAGTGTGCTACCTTGATGTTGCGTTATTGCAGCCTGTGACTCCTTTGTAGTGGCTTCGGTGCCTGCTGTTGCTACTGCTGCTGATGTTACTAACAATTTTTTTAAATGTGGAGACTCCAAGTTGGGTCTCCATCTGGTGGGTGGCCTGTAGTGGAAGGGGTGTCCGAGCCCCATTGAACTATTTCTGCTCTGGGGAAATTGATGCCACTTTAGTGGTGTGACAATATTTTTTTGAAACGTGGAGACTCCAAGTTGGGTCTCCATCTGGTGGGTTGCCTGTAGTAGAAAGGGTGTCCGAGCCCATTATACTATTTCTAATCTGGGGAAATTGATGCCACTTTAGTAGTGTGTGGCAATATTTATTTTCAATGTGGAGACTCCAGGTTGGCTCTCCATCTGGTGGTTTGCATGTAGTAGAATGTGTGTCAGAGCCTCATTATACTAGTTCTACTTTGGGAAAATGTATCCCACTTTAGTTGTGTGTGGTAATAATTTTTTAAGTGTGGAGACTCCAAATTGGATCTCCTGCATTTGTAATGCCTTTAGTAGTAGGGCTCCCAGACCGGTAGGCCTGCCCTTACTTTCAGTAAATTACCTGTGTTACTATCCTTAAATTTTTCTAACTTTAGCTGTCTACCAAGCTGATATTTGTGCCACCTGAGTGTGGCTGAGCAAAAAAGCTGTTTGAACTGTTGCATGAGGTATCAGGGCTCCCAGCACAGCAGGCTTACACTGGTCCGTTATCCACCTCTTCTTAATTTAAAATTAAATTCAAAGCTCCAAATGCTGGCCCAAAACCTGATACCTCATGCATGGCTGACTGCTTCTTTGCCATTTTCAAATTTCTACTGTGGATCAATGGAAGACACTTTTCCTGGTGTCTTCTCTTAATTTTTGGAAATGTTTGGACTCCAAGTTGGGTCTCCTTCATGTGTGTTGCCTGAATTTGGCAGGGCTCTAAGAGCACTAGGCCTACACCTGTCACTCATCCACCTGTTACTGATCATCAATGTTTAAGCTAGAAATGCTGGTCTAAGCCCTGTCCCATGCCTCCATGCTGTACAATAATATAATTTATACTCTGGGTTAATTGATGCCACTTTTCCTGGTGCCTAATCCTATTTTTAGCTGTTTTGGCAGCTTTTTGGCCTTTTTGAAGGTGTTGTCTATGCGTTTGGTTTTGCCTCCCTTTGAATTCAGTGGGGTTCAGGTATGTTCTACAATCTGTTTGGCGAACATCCTGATGTTCGCCGAACTAAACATTGAAAGTTTCGCTCATCTCTGTTTATAAAACCAAAACACAAGAAAAAAACAAACTGAGCCTTGTGAAGATCTGAGGTTGTGGGTTATAAAAATCACCTAAGCAGGTTAACAATGCAGCTATTTTTAATTCCATACATCCATGGTTGTACAATAAATCCAGGTAGATGGCCAAGATACAATGTCCTCCGTCCACAAGTTCCTAATCTGAGATCGGTAGTTCCACTGGCCCCGTACCAGGTGATACCCAATGTCTCCCAACTTTTGGTTGGTCCACAGCGTTTGGTATCTCCAGCTGGTATAGTGTGTAGTCACTTTAGGGTGGCATGGTGGCTCAGTGGTTAGCACTGCAACCTTGCAGCTCTGGGGTCCTGGGTTCAAAACCCACCAAGGAGAACATCTGTAAGGAGTTTGTATGTTCTCCCCGTGTGTGTATGGGTTTCCTCCGGGTACTCCGGTTTCCTCCCATAATTCAAAGACATACTGATAGGGAATTTAGATTGTGAACCCCATCTGGGACAGTGCCAATAATGTCTTTAAAGCGCTGTGGAATTAATGGTGCTATATAAATGAGTAAAATAGATAGAGGATATCAAGACCGTAGCTCATGGATACACCTACATTCCATCACCTGGGACTGCATGCAAGACCCCCTGTGGTGACTGCTCACTTGGGTCTACTATCCCCAACCACACAATGGGCCTAGGGTTGGGAGTACAATTTGAGTGAGACCTTGATACAGATGAGATTGATAGGATTGTTTTACATTTACCTTTAGCAATCTACTGTCTGGCCTTAGGTATACATACAAAGCCTGTTCGTCTTCCTCTGCTTGCTGTCACTGAATAGAAATATTTATTCCTGAGGATGAACTGACAAGCAAGCAAAAAACTAATAAAACACATCAAGCAAATTAACTATTAAATTACAATACTATTGATGTAACTGGTGCTCTGTGCTGGAAAAAGTCTGTATCTCTTAGAGCTGTGGACTCCGCTCTACGTCCATTCGTCTATAGTCTTTAGTAAGCGGCCACCTTCTCACAAGCCCATACCCTATAGTAAGTAAATAAGTAACAGTTATATTACGCATAAATAACATAGGGTAACTAGTTAATACTCTTTTGATCAAAAAAGCATAAAAGACATTCCACTCCAACATGGTGTACCCAATCGGGACAGTCCTATCCTGTCTCTAGTATTAAAACCTTACATTATATCAAGTGACCTCAATGTGAATAAGGGCAGAGCAGGGCATGTATTAAACCATGAAAAATCTGAATGCAGAATATGAATAAGAATGAATTAATGAATGTATTAACTTTTGTCCTCCTATAAGTATCCTAGCTTTGAAGTCAGTATTGTCAAAACCAGCAAGTTTGGATGAATAAACTTGTATTAATGTATAATTTGGAGAATAAATAAAAGAGAATAATGGTCTTGATATATATTTAATTCGTTGTACTTTTAAAATAGTGTTTTAGTAAGAATTGATTTTTGTGCTTATGTCCTAAATATATCTGTGTTTCTACTACAATGATATGCATGCTACAGTTTCAAGTTTGTTTGGGAGGAAGCCTGGTAGTATATTAATACTGGTTTGAAGAGATAAAATGATCAATGTTAAATATTCTCCTTTATGCTCTAATAAAGAACAATGTGGCAACAGCAGTGCTCACTATTTGTTCAAGTCAAAGCCATCGTTATTTTAGAATGATCTTCTTTAGTTTATACTATAGGAGATTTAGCTCAGTCTGAGGCTATATTTATTTGTTAATGCTAATCGTGTGTCTTTAATATTTCACTTGGGCATGATGAAGTCTAGTAATGTGTTCTATTGAAGCAAGCCTGCCTGCACTGCTTTCATTTATATGATTTGCAGCAATTCTGCTAGATCCATTGTATTCATTATGTGGAAAATTCAAGTAGTTAATCTAGTGCTGTGGTAAAACGTTCCTTAGCTTAGATATGTGTGAATAAGAACTTGTCTAGTGGCACTGAAGGGGCATTTAGCAGGTAAAAGTACCCACTAGATAATACAATTATAGTGGACGGGTTCGTAGTTAAAAACAAAATAGTTTTACACTGTTATCAGTACCTTATAAGCAGAAATAATTATCGTATATTGGATTTGTATAGATCTACAAACTGAACTTGGCTTTAATGTCACCTTACATCTTAAATAGAGCATGCTTCTCTAGTGATTCATCACTAGTTGGCGACTGCTTTACCCTAATTACAGGGCATGTACTTAGTTTTATTAATTACTAAAAGACAGAAATTTTGTGCTCTTCTGTCAGCCACAGATAATGACATAATAGTTAATCGCAGATGTTCCAAAAACATCCAACAAAAATTAGGTACATCTTACGGTCCGGTAGATCTTGTAGTCTATAAAATATGCCTATGAGACAGTAAGTTCATGTCGGGATCTCCCTGTGTTTCCTGCCATTGCTGTCTATACTGACCATCAAATACGTCCTTCTGAACCTGGCCTAAAGCTTCTGTGCTTGATACAGCTACTAAGGTAGCATGTGGGGCTTTAATTCGGCCACAAAAGGAAATGGAAAACCAATGGCTTCCCACTAGTGTGGTGGCGCACACCAATAGGATGGCTGAGGAGGCCGCTGATCATGTAAAACTATATAGATGTCACATTCACTATTAACCTTGGCATTTGAGGGTGTTAAGCAGCCAAGATCTAAGTTTCCCCAATCCCGGCCTTTGGAGCAGAATATTTGTAGTTCATTACAGCCCACATCCTTAAAAACTAATTGTCATTTTAATTTTTATTTCATAAATCAATAGTACACAT
>VIAB01004382.1:121853-137087 GCA_009801035.1 Oophaga pumilio | reverse complement strand
TAGCCTATTTCCAATTGTAAAAGCATACGGTTAGCGGTGTATGCAGTCTACAACTGCTTCTTATGAGGGACGGAACAATTTTTAAAGCAAACAGTTGGCGGTATGCTCAGCTTTTTTTTCGGAGTTTCATGTTGGGAGATGTTTCCAGCATACGTACCCAACGAAAGGCTGAAACATAAGACTTACTTTGTGCACCCAGTCCTTGCACTCATTGTCTCCCATGCATTTATCCAAACATCCGGCAGAGAGGACTAGGACAAAGTTTCTAGCGCTGATAACACTTTGTATCAATTTGTCCTCAAATTTTCCCGCCTCCAACTTCTCCACATCAATAAAGGCACTGAAGCCATGGAGGTACAAATGTACTTTGAGGAGGCTGTAAGGATGAAAGACAAAGGAAAGACAGTTAGTAATAGACTCATTACAGTTCTTATCCGTTGCCTTGAATCTACACATATAGCGCCTGATTGTAACATCTACTTCCAATGCTAATGCAAAGTACGGTAGATACTGCCAGAATCCCCCAAAAACCTGTGTTTCGAAGGGAACCCCTAAAGAGCCATTCCCTCACATATGGCCAAAGGACTCGCTGTAGACATTCTCCAACCTCTATCCTGGCAGTATTCATCTTATCTAGGAATGAACAAAAGTGTGGCTGACTATTTTTGTGAATGTCTGAAAAAGATGAATACTGACAGATTCAAGCTCAGAAAGCGTCCATAGTGGCTTCATCCTCCTAATTTACGTGAATGGCTCCATCCGGGTATCCTTGGAATACATTTTCTCAGGGATTCCGATAGAAACCCCAATGTAGTGCTTAGCGGAGAGAACTGTGTAAGTGTGCACATGGCCTAATAACTTATATATGACGTACCTGGCCAGCTGAGATCCTGTACTCCTCCGATAACTGATGAAAACATCCGGGCCATCATAGCTAGATTTACCCACACTACATGGTAGTGGCGAGTGCAGCATCTCTGAGATACACAAGAAAGATATGTCAGCTTATTAAGAAGCGTACCTGCACTAGCGGTACGTACACGTGTCCACGTTTAGTTAAACTGTCATTTTGGTGACTTTTCACAGTAAGCCTTCACAAGCGTGTAGTGTGTGTACATCAGGAGTAACACTATTATATGACTTATATCCTGCATGTTTTGCAGCTTTCTGCCTATTTAAATCTGCTTTCCCTGACCTCAGCTAAGGAGCGAATGGAGACTAGTTGCTTTGATGTCTCCCATACACTACACACCCAGTAAAGAGGAGACTCTGCTCCACTATCTCTCTGTAGCAGACAGTCAGATGCAGCAGCAATGGAGGTATTACTCATCAGTACTGGCAAGCCTGGCCGGCGTTAGGTGCAGGCAGACTAGACATCTGCCTAGGGCCCCCATTTTTCCACGGGCTCCCAGCCAGTGGCCGCTATGGGGTCAGTTAGTCAGGGGGGGCACGATGCCAGCGCTGTCCCCCATTCACCGCATTGAACTGCCTCATCATCACAGACACTCCCTCCCGCATCATTCCCCTCTGCCTCTGACGCAGCGGGTGCGTGATGACGTCACTTCATCGTGCACCATGATGTGCAGGGCAGTGGAGCTGCTGAGATGCTCTGCCGAGACCAGAGCAGCAGGAGAATGAGAAGGAGACGTCAGTATTGTATTTTTTTTTATATCAGTGAGTACGTCATACTCTATAGGGTGGCTGCATTATACTCTACCAAGGACTATGGGGTGCATTACACTATATGGGGCCTGCATTATAATCTATCGGACTGTGGGGAATGTATTATACTATATGTATTATATGGGACCTGCATTATACTGTATTGCGGACTATGGAGAATGCATTATACTATATTATGAACTATGGGGTGCATTATACTATAGGGAGTGTATTGTACTATATGGAGGACTATGAGGGTGCATTATACAATATGGAGGACTATGAGCAGTGTATTATACTATATGGAGGACTGAGGAGTGCATTATACTATATGGATGACTATGGGGAGTGTATTATACTATATGGAAGACTATGGGGAGTGTGTTATACTATATGGAAGACTATGGGGAGTGTATTATACTATATGGAGGATTATGGGGAGTGTATTATACTATATGGAGGACTATTATATTATATAGAGGACTATGGGGCACATTATACTATATGGAGGACTATGGGGCACATTATACAATATGGAGGACTATGGGGCACATTATACTATATGGAGCACTATGGGGGGCATTATACTATATGGAGGACTATGGGGCGCATTATACTATATGGAGGACTATGAGGAGTGCATTATTCTATATTGAGAACTATTGGGCATATTATTTTATATGGAGGACTATGGGCACATTATACTATATGTAGGACTATGCGGTGTGCACTATAGAATATAGAGGACTATGGTGCACCTTATAGTGTACGGAGGACTAAGGGCTGCATTATACTATGTGGAGGACTATGTGATGTAATATACTAAACAAGCAAAATGCTGCCTATTCATCGAGTTATTGGATTGTTTATGCTGGGACAAAAATCATTGTCCTCAGCAGCACTTCGCCCGGTGAAAACTGCAGTTCTGTCCCCATCATTGTTCCTCAGCCGGTGTAAAGAGACCTGGGAACAAGCGTCAAATGTATTGTCGATCACGCTCATTTAGCGGCCTGTAAATGCAACCAAAATGTTTCTGTGTGACGGTGCAATATGTAAGCATTTGGGGCCCCACTTCAAACTTGTGCCCAGGGCCCCACTTTGTCTAAAACCAGCCCTGCTGTACAATGTATATGTGAATCCAGCTCTGGGGTGAAATAGAAAATTACTATAAAGAAGTAGCCCTTTCCTTGTGCCTTTGTGCCCCTCTCTCCTTCTAACTGCTCCTCTTGCCATAGATTTAAAATGATGGAGACTGTAACTTCTCCTCACTGGATAGGGGTTTTAAGAGACTATGCAGAGCGAGTACAAGAGACGGAGGAGGGAGGGTGGTAGAGTGGCGGATAAGTGGAAAAAATTGTTTTTTTTTCTTTTATTAAGATATACTACAAAGTCTCTCATCTTCTCTTAATTGATTTTTTGTAAATAAATTGAAATAGGGACACACTTTCATAAATTGTACAAACATACACAATTTGTTATGATACCAATTAAATGCAATCTCACACCATCCAGTATAAAAAAAAAACATACCGCAATTCAGTAACAAACATGAAAAAAAAAGTCTAATGGAAGCTTTGACTGATGCCATCCTTGAGTCATCCATCACCTGAAGGCCATTGTGAAAAAAATGTACATTAGTGTCTTGCGCCATATATCCCATTATTTGCGGGGTTTAGACATCTGTGCAGATCTGACCAAAAGTACTGGGCGATATAGTATAACATGCTGCGCAGTCATGCCCACTAAGTTGATGTACAGCATGACAAAACCAACACACCCCATTATGGTTAGTTGGGTCCGTCTGACTATGCTGGTGGACGCATGATGGGCTATTATGCCAAGTAAATTAACGGACCCATAATCTGCCCCCCCAAAAAAAAAACAGCAAAAAAGGCAGCAAAAATACAAAAGCAGGAAAAACACAGCAAAACCTTCTTTTCTGTAAGCAGCTTCTTTACTGCCAAGAAAGCAGATTTTGCCTGCAGAAAAAAATGCCGCAACAACGCAACGTGTATACATTAGCCTAATGGGAGCAGGCAACCTCTTTAACTACAGCAAAAATTATATACAACCTACAACTGAATAACAGTGCTGATTATGTGAATGCTGATAATGTGTCTAAAGAGGTATGAAATATAATAAGTGACTGGATCCTGCTGAAGCACAATGTCATGAATAATTACCTAACTGCACAAGAGGAGATATCTCCCGAGATCGCTGGCCTCAGGTAATCGGATGTGATGCTGCCTGGCAGACCATAATGGGTACATCTTGTACAATAACCAGACAAGCAGAAAAGCTAGAATGTAGACGATACATGCCGGCAAGGCTTATACTGACCAATATACACATGTGAAAAAACTGATGGAAAAGTTCTGCTCTGAAAATCAGCTTTTTTTTTATTATTTGCATGAAGTCCATAATTTTTTATTGGCTAAGCCCCCAAAAGCAGCGTTCATGAAAGGGTAGACCACTGATATGGGCCCACCATCTGACGTTCTGCACTCGAAGCGAATAAATCCATTTCAGAAGCTCCTCTTACCTTCCACAGGACAAGTGGTGAAGATGGTGCTTATTTTTGACGTGGCGCCACTCATACCGGGTGGTAAGGGGGCTTGCTTGGCTAACCCATATAAGCAAAGAGAAAAGAGCAACAAGGGGTGGGGGGTTCTCTGAGGAAAACTCACATATGGGTTGCAGTGGGCTCCAGGGATTGCAGCTGGTGGCAGAGGGTACACTCCAGCTGGACGTTTCATTTTCGGCTTGCTTTATGACTATCAGCAGTGTACTCGCCTGTTATATACGCTAATAATTTGGCTGACACAAGTGGACAAGCATTATGTTAATATTCTATTTGGGCAGCATGGTGGCTCAGTGGTTAGCACTGCAGCCTGGGGTCATGGGTTCAAATCCCACCAAGGACAACATCTGCAAGGAGTTCAGTGGGTTTCCTCTAGATTCTCCGGTTTCCTCCCACACTCCAAAAACATACTGATAGGGAATGTAGATTGTGAGCCCTAATGGGGACAGCGATGATAATGTCTGTAAAGCACTACGGAATTAATGGCGCCATAAAAGTGAGTAAAATAAATAAATATTTCTATTTACTGCTGAAACTGGCGACCCTTTTGGCACATAAATATCAAGACTCCTTGATTATTTAGGATGGCTGGGGATGCCAATCTCTATGCTAAAGATATTAAAAAAACAATTTATGTGCAATAAATAATAATAAAGATGATATAAATGAATATTATGGTATAAACATGGCGGCTGGTGAAGAACCCACCTCTGGCTGCTGTGAGAATACGGACACGGTGAAAGCCCATTGTGATGTGACAATCCTCCTCGAGCTGCTGCTCCGTCACGTGATGAAGGAAATGGCGATCGATGCCACAAGTGACCAGATTGTAAGTATACTGCCTGAAGCGGGGCTCCACACTGCCGAGCCAATCGGCCAGGTTACTGCGATCACACGTTGAGTAGTTGGCATACGTTTTTAGCTCTACCAGCTCCCTCATAAATCTATAAAAAAGGTAAGGAACGGGATCTCAGCGTTTCATACGTAAATCTCAAAAGTTCCTTCAACCGGTGGTGGGGAGAACAGGATTGGGCACTAAAAATGTCAGCATGTCCAATCCTTTGATATCAAAGTATATAAGCTGCAGCCCACGGCCCCCTCACAATTGAGAACACATATAAATAGAGCTTGTATGTGTATGGGATCGGGTAAAAAGCTGTTACATAAATCAGTTGAAAAAAGACATATATCCATCTTTGACCAAAAAGCTATTTTTTCCGTACTGGTTGAAAGAGTCCATTGACAAGAAGTTATTCACAAATGGGACCTCCAGCAATCAGCTATAGTCTCTGGGAAAACGTGGCAGCAAGTGGTCACTTCCTCTTGCAGCTCCACCACAGGCAAAACTAGGCATTACACAGAGCGCGATCAAAATGAGTACATTGCCTGTGTAATGTACGACAAGAGCAACCCGATGTAAGGGCAGAGATCCTGGTTGCAGCGTTGTGTCACTTACTGGGCTGCTTGCTGCAGTTTTGATAAAATTACAGTTTTAGCTACCAGTTCTCTGAATGGAGAGCTCTTTATAACTCTGCCCTCCCCACTGATTGGTAGCTTTCTGTGTTCACTGTGCATAGGCAGAATGCTGCCAATCAGTGGTGGGAGGTGGGGTTATATACAGCTCATGAATATGGAGGATTATATGGCAGCAGGTTTAATAGTCCTCTAGTGATAATCTCTAAGATTTGTTGGCAAAAACCTAGTGACAGATTCCTTTTCACTATTACGGTGTATGAGAGTTCGTTTTCTAAAATAGACAAAAACTTTAAGTACGGTAGTTTGCAAACTAACATTTTTAAGTCATTTTCTGACCAGTCAGTGGTATTGACTGTAGTTTCGGGGCCTGAACGACGCACAAGCAGCTGCTTTTCTATGGTGAATAACAAGAAGGGTAATTTTAGGCATCTCACCAACAAGGCTCGAGGCGTGCAGGGGCACGCAACTCCGTTCTGACCAAACGTCAGTAATCCAAAACAATCAAGAAGAGTGACTCTAGCTTCTTATAAAATGTGACATGTTATTTAGGCAAAAATTTTAAAAAATGGTTTCCCTGTTACTCAAGGAAAGAAACTTCAACGCGTTTCGAACGCACTCTGGCGTTCCTTGTCTGAGCTGAATGTCAGCATATCCCATTTTTTTTCTTGAGTAATATGGAATCCATTGTTTTATTTTTATTTTAAAAAAGTGTCACATTTTATAAAAAGCTGATTATTCTGTCTTTTTATAGTGTGGGCTCCTCATTTACACCAAAAAGACAACATATGGTAGAGGTGATGGATGCAGCCGGCCGGACACTCACCTCTTGCGAGTGATACTGGAGGTCATGCCCAAATCTTCTTTTAGATCTATTTCACTTAACCTCAGAAGTAGATCACCGTCAATCTGATGGTCCTGTTGTGACCAAGCACAATGGCAGTGAAAAACTTTTCTGCATAAAGTACATGTAAATCTGTTACATTCTCACAACTTACTAAAAATGTCTGTGAAAATTTGTTAAAGCCAATCTGCTGCAGCCAGTGTTGTACTTCCAATGGTTTCCAGTTAGGTACGGAACGTGCAATGCGAGAAGGGACCTCTTCACCAATCATCTGAAGGGCTTTTTTGGCCAGGGTGGAAACGGTACAATCAACAGAGTAGCATACGATTCGCCTTAAGCTTTGTGCGGCTCCAATTTCACTGAATATCTAGAAAGTGAGACAATAAATCCAGTGTGGACCATGGCTATTAGTCACTAAGGAAATACTCGCACATTACATTGTGTTATTCACATTTTTGAATATTGTTTAATTTTTACAAGTTATAATTTCTAAGACTATGTTCACACATGTTTTTGCTGTGTTTTTTTTCTGCAGGAAAACTTGCTCTCTTGGCACTAAAGAAGCTGCTTACAAAAAGCAGGTTTTGCCTGTGTTTTTCAGGATCTCAAAATTCAGCTTTGCTTCCACCACAGAAGCACGAATTCAAGTCACCAATGCAAGACATATGTGAAACCCAAAACCATTTTTGGAAAATTTAACAGTGGGGAGAGGTGAATTGGTCGGGAATAGTTTAGATAAACGTCTTTAGCAATGACCTTTTGTGTCTGACCCTCCTTGTGGAGTGTGTCAATGACTGCCTTCTGGATGGACGTCTGTCAAGTCAGCAGTCTTCCTCATAATTGTGGAGCCTACTGAAACAGACTAAGGGACCTGTTTAAAGGGAATCTGTCACCCCATTTTTCGTATATCAGCTACAACCACTGCCTTCAGGGGCTTATCTTCAGCATTCTGTAATGCTGTAGATAAGCCCCCGATGTAACCTGAAAGATAAGAAAAATGAGTTATATTATACTCACCCGGGGGCGGTCCAATGTGGTCCGTTCCGATGGGCGTCGCGGTCCGTTGCCTCCCATCTTCTAGTGATGACGTCCTCCTCCATGCTTCTGGCGCGCTCCTGCGCAGGCATATTTTATCTGCCCTGTTGAGGGCAGAGAAGAGTACTGCAGTGCACAGGCGCCGGGAAAGGTCAGAAAGGCCCAGCGCCTGCGCACTGCAGTACTTTGCTCTGCCCTCAACAGGGCAGAGAAGTACGCCTGTGCAGGAGCGCGACAGAAGCAAGGAAGAGGACGTCATCGCTAGAAGATGGGAGACGACGGACCCGGACCGCAACGCCCATCGGACCGGACCGCATTGGACCGCCCCCCCAGGTGAGTATAATATAACTCGTTTTTCTTATCTTTCAGGTTACATAGGGGCTTATCTACAGCATTACAGAATGCTGAAGATAAGCCCCTGATGACGGTGGCTGTAGCTTATATACGAAAAATAGGGTGACAGATTCCCTACTTAGGAAGCCTTTGCAGGTGTTTTTCTGTTAATTATTCTAATTTACTCAATTAATGACTTTTGGGTTTTCATTGGCTGTAAGCCATAATCATCAACATTAACAGAAATAAACACTTGAAATAGATCACTCTGTTTGTAATGACTATGTAATATATGAGTTTCACTTTTTGTATTGAAGAACTGAAATAAATTAACTTTTTAATGATATTCTAATGTTGTGAGAAGCACTTGCATTGTACTGAATGTTGATATCTGGCTCACACACAAGAAGACAGCTGCCTAAACCTGCCGATTTTGTCAGGAACGGACGAACATCTAGTGTTCATGCATGTCCCATATTTTACTCCAGACAACAAAAACAAGTTTCATTCATGTATTATTACTTCACGTTCAAGAAAGGTAAAGGATCCAATTTCCAGTATATATAAAAAACATCAAATTTTACTTAATCCATTAAGTAAAATTTCGAAATATATATATGTTGTAAATGATTGAAGTAAATAGCCTCCATAAAAACCAATGTGTTTCAAACACTATAGCGTTCCTAGTTCTGATGTCCAGCATTGTTAATCCATACCAGGACTAAGAAAGCTGTAGCTTTCGAAACATGTTGGTTTTTATTGAGGCTATTTACTTCAATCTTTTGCAAAGTATTTATATTTTTTAAATTTTTTGATGGATTAAATAAAATTTGATGCATCTTATATATTCTGGAAACTGGATCCTTTAACTTTCTTGGACATATCTATCTAAAGCGCCATGCAGTGGCGTGCTTTCCGAGCTTCGCGCGCCGGTACTGATTCAGTAGTAGAGAGTAGTGGCTGAACCGGCACCCCAGCACTGACTTACAGCCGGGGGCGCGGTTTCAGCCGCCTCTCTGTATATTCAGCAGTGACTCAGAGTGGTGTCTGGATGGGCGCCGCCCACGTGACTGAAACTCGAACTATGTCAGGGGGAATACTAGTAACCTGCAGATTAACTCAATATCTGCAGGTTAATACTAGTTTTTGAGACAGGTTCCCTTTAAGGCCCCCATATATACTAGACAGTTGTCAGACAAACGATTGACTCCCCCATACACAGGAACACTCAGTTCGGCCTCTGCTGTTCTCTTCGAGAGTCATGGCCAGGCTCCTCTTTCAGGAGGTTATTCCCACAGGAACAAAATCAGCAGCTGAAATTCCACAGATCGGATCTTCTCTATCAGCAGATGAGCTGGGCAGTTCCCATACACATTAAACTGGCCCACTGATATCAGAGGTTTCGGCTGACTTTAGTGTAATGTGTATGTAAGAATTTTCCCTCCTGTACCATTTGAAAACACACGAACACTTGCCCAAGCCAAGCATGCATGTTTATGGGGAGGTTGGAAGTAGTACATGTTAGCCAAACAAGCTGTAAATCAAAAACTATCTAAGACGATTGGACAACTTTTAGGCTGGGTTCAAACAAGCGTATTTTTGGCCTGTGAGCTATCCATGTATAATCCATTGCAGTGTATTATTTAATTTTGTTCCATTTATGAGCAGTGAGGAGGTTTTCTAAATATGTAGGTAGGAGATCAGTAAAATCTACAACCTAAATTAAGTTTCTTCTCTGAATGGAGTTCTCCTTCAAGGAGGTTTTCACAGAATGGACATTTGTTCCCCACACACAGGATAGCTGATAAATGTCTGATTGCTGGTGCTGAGCCTTTGTTCCTTCTCTTTGAATGGAGCAGAGGTTGAGCATGCGCCCCACCACTTCACTAAAGGTTTGTGACCCTGACAAGACAGCAGTGCCCAGCTTTTGGTGGCCTCAGTATTTGATTTGAAATGGTGCATCACTTCTCACGCTCAACCGCCATTGTAGTGATTAGTAGGGGTCGTCAAAGTGGGACCCCAAGATGACGGATCTTATCTCACCCGACAATCATCATACAGAATTGTCTGTAAGCAGAACCCAACGATATCAAACGGGTTCGGCCAGCTAATTTGTATGGGGGCTTTAGCTGCATTACTTTTATGTAACTCATAGTATCATTGATTCAATGGTTCTGGTAAACATAAACTGAATTCACCTTTGTATTCTTGTGCTGGGATTTAATAGCAGCTTCAACACATAAGTAGAAGGCAGCAATGCACTGAGCTTCCAGCCGTGTGCTGTCCAGCAGTGGCACCAGACGCTGAAGGTCGCCAGCCGTCCTTCCTTGTGTGTTATCACTATTGCTCAGAATACAACGGGCATACTCCTCAGGATCCAAAGAAGAAATAAAGGGTTCAACCAATGCCAGTGTGCCAGACCTTTCTACTTCCTTCTCGATTTCTTTGTTCGTTGCTAATACGGTGATTGCCAGACAAGCGTGAAAACGAATCTGCTCATCTTCTTTTGAGAACACTAAAGGGAACAACCACTCAGCCGTCTTTCTCTCAGTCATCAGCCTCTGATTAGAAGGTCCACCATACATAGCACAGTTGGCCAGAGCCATAGCACAATGTCTCAGCACTACTGGATCAGTCCATCGACACCAAAAAAGGATTGAGTCCAGGCCCCCATCATTTATCAGCTCTTTGCAGGTTTCTTCGGAGTGTTTGAACATGTGCTCAAGGACGCCGGATAGGTGTCGGGCAAGTCTTGGGTCATCTCTTTCTTTTGAAATGTTTAAGATAACGCCCAATCCAACACGTGCAATGCGATCTCTGCAAATAGAGTAACATAAAACACATTGTATACAAGGACTTCATCTTCATGTGCTATGAAAGGGACATTAAATGCCTGAGTGGACTGTAAAAGCATCAATGCGAGTGAAATAACACATGACTGCAGGATTGCGATAAGTAACATACAAGGGTGGAACTAAAGACATAGCTGCCTAAGATCTCAGGGGGACCCAGGATGCTGGCAGGCAAGAAGTACAAGTGTTCGCATGTCACGCTGGGGCTCTACAGCAGTGCTGCCTGCTCTGCCACCTTTTACATCCACCACCCCACTCATCACCACTGGGACCCCCTATACATGCAGAGGTGCTGTCAAAGTGGGTAGATGCGTCATGGGTGAATTAGCCAGAACAGTGGCATCACAACAGGAGAACCAGGAGGTGATACGTGGAGGAGGAGAGGGTGGCGATTCAATAGTTTGCTATGGGGCCCTGGCTTATCACGCACATGGTTTGTTTGGAGGTACAGATTAGGCAGCATTTAGGGTACGACAATCTAATATGTCTGGGGGCACTGGCTGACTGATGGTTGGGAGAGATCTTGATAACATATGTCCGATGTCACAAAAATGGCTTGAACACAGGGGCGCATAAGCGAGCGAGCACTGTGTATGGGAGTTTCGCCTGAGATTGCTGTCAGCCGGTCGATTGGCAGAAGCATTGTTCGGGCAGCAGCCATTTAATGTGCATAGCCAGCCTTATACACACAGATTTCTGTCCAATTAGCCCAATTTTACAGATGATGAAATTAGTCTGAGTTGTGTTGTCTTTACTCGTACAGAAGATTGTCCAATTTCTGTTCAATCAGATCTAAATTGGTCTATGTAAATGACCAATTGATCTGATTAAAATGTGCCTTACCTGCAATAAAATTCATGTGGTGTGCTTAAAAATCTGTCTGCCGAACATAACAATTGCAACATGTAAGCAGATATCTGAAAGACAACTGACAAGCAATAAGGTTTACTTCTAGGACAACCTGAACAGACAAAAAAAATCTGTTCTTGTGCAAGGGGCCCTATACACAACAGACAGCTGTAGGCCGAAGGATGGTCCTAGTGTTCAGCCAGCTCGTGTTCTCTACGAGAGCTGCTGGCAGACTACTCCTTTGGCAGCTTATCTCCCCGAAAACAATAGGATTGGCGGTCTGAAATCTGACATGCCAGATCTTTATATTCCACAACATCATCTTCCGTGGAGAGTCAGAAGGCCTCCATGAACATTAGACTGTCAGTCAAGTCAGCAGATACCGGTGAGTTTGGACATTGTTAGTCTATTGTGTACGTATGGCGGTTTTAACGGTGCACATAACAATGGCCGGCTACCGTGAACAAGCATTTGTAAGCACCAGTTTCCCAATAAAACTCCCATGTAAACAGGCTGTCAATTACTGACAAAAGAGTCCTGTGTAAACGTGTGCCGCCGGGAACAGTGGCTAATAAATGACCAATTGGCAAATATGTAGCTGATCGGAAGTCTAACTCAAGCTAATTAGATGATGATCTAATGATGTAAGATTAGTCTGATTTTTCCGAAAAATATATATAAAAGTAACTTTAGCCATTTACATAAACTGATCGTTTCATCTTCCTCATTTGTTGTAATCGCCCTAAAATAAAACTTCCAATTCCTGATAATGGAGTTGCCTTTCAGATATATGATATATTTCTCTTTACGCACAACCATCATTGCCTTTGACAAATTTTTAAGCACTTGAAATGTATGTTTTAATAGATACGACAGAACTCAATCAGATCAAATAGTCACCCAATGCTGGTTTGATTGGACATAAATTGGTCAGATATTTTTACGTGTAACGGGAGGTTTTAATCTCCTGACTTGCGGCAATAAAAAAAATGATAAACGACTTGTTTGCTAATAGTCAGCAGTTTAATAGCTGCTTAGACAGGCAGACCTCATTTACTTGCAGACAGAACAATCAGTAATAACTCGTCCAGTGTGAATAGGCCGCCATTATTCTCGGCAGAACACGTCCTGTTTACACATGATGATGCACTGCTAAGAACAATAATCTTCTATGTAAAAGATAATTTCACACAAAAAACAGGAGTCTTACTTGTTTGCTGGGTGATCGGCAGCCTGTTTACATCGAATGAACACGGGAAAATAAGCGTTTTTGGGAATGCTCACTCCCGATAACACCCTTTTTTACATTTTATAAGAATTGTAAAAATTAAGGTTGGTTGAAATAGTACATACAGGCTTTAATTCTCACAGTTCGGGTGAGTATAAATGAAAAAAAATAAAGTCAACAAGCTCTCGGCACCGATCTGCTCAGGATCCCGGCACACAGAGTTCTGAGTGCATTGAAAAAAAGTAATTTTCTCACTTCTAAAATTAGCATTATTAATGAGCGATACCTTAGTGATTAGGGGATAGCAGAACGTATACTGGACAATGAGAGCCTGAAAAATGGAGTTCTATACACTATTTATAAAATCATATTTTCATAAAACTTTCATTTTATAAAATCATAAGAGGGTGGACGTGGTTCCTGGGCATCTTGTTACCGTTATCATGGGTAAGCACTAAAATCATTTTTTGGGGCACTTAGGTTTCTTATTCTCTTGATTGACACTATGTCACTACGTTAGTCTGATACATAGCCATGATTATAAGTGACTAGAAATAGGCCCGATGCTATCGCATTGGGAGTGCCATGAAATTAGACTATTCCCCACGCAGGCGCGGTAACAGCCACGTCAGATAGAGCGGGTACAGCACGCAGTTGTGGCTATTACTGCGCATGCGCGGCTATAGCGGTGACGTGAATGTCACTTGCGCAGGCACAGTTCAAGGCCTTGCGGGATTCGGGACAGCGGCCGGAAGTCCCAACTGGGGATTATATATAAGATATTGGCTCATAATACACATTGACATGCTTTTGAGTTAACGTGCCTCCATCATATTACCATGATGATGTTCATTACTTTTTTATGCCATGGACCCATGTGTTTTTACTAGGGTCATATGCCCTGTACTTGTGCTTGCTTTTTATGAAATTTCTGTGATATTATGATGTAAAAAAAAGTATGATTTTAAAAATAGTGTATAGAACTCCATTTTTCAGGTTCTCATTGCATCTGGGAGTATACACCCATTGACCTTTTACTCACAATGGAAAAAACAAAATACCTATTTAGATTAATGTATTTTTGATTATATGATACCCATGTCATTTTTGGGGATTTGATTATAGAGCTAGACAATGATGTCACAGCACTCGGGAGTGGAGCGAGCGGCTGCATAGAAATACATGCAGCCGCGTCCCCACTCCTGAGTGCCGGCGCCAGAGCTGGGATTTCACATGCGAGCATCGGACAATTTCCACGCATGTGAGTATGAGCCCTTAGGGTGTGTTTCCACGGTCAGTAATTGCTGCGTGTTTGACGCTGTGCGCTGGCGCAGTGTCAAACACGCAGCGTCCAGATGTTACAGCATTGTGGAGGGGATTTCATGAAATTCCGTCTCCACTATGCGTAAAAACACGCAGGTGGCAGACCTGTATTAACGGACACGCGGCGCGTCTTTTTAGATCGCAGCATGTCCTTTTACCTTGTGGCAACGCTCCGTCGCCGCAAGGGAAATAACACAGGGCTATGTGGCGCTGCGGTGATTCTGAATGTGTTCAATGAGCACATCCGGATTCATCGCGCGTTCAGAAGGGGGAGGACTTTCCGCTCCGTCCAAAGCGCTGTGGTTCCGGACCGTGGAATCACAGCCTATGTGTGCTCGGAATAAATGCATGTGAGTTATTGAGTCCCAAATAAAGATATGTTGGCTTCATCCATGTCCTGTGTTGTTTTTCAGGCACCACAAAACTGCAACAAGTTGTGTTTTTGTGCGTCTGATAAACTAGGCAGACACACGGATCCGTTTTCGTCTCCATTGACTTTCAGTGGTGACGGACAGGACTTGCGTGTGCATTCAGTTGCTACCGTTTTCCCACGGATCCCTGTGTCTGCATATATTTTATCAGACGCACAAAAACGCAACTTGTTGCAGTTTTGTGTCGTCTGAAAAACACGCAGGCACAGGAAGACGCACGGATCCACGGCTACACGTCTGGAATTACAATGGAGCTCTATGGAGCACGGATCCAGAACAACACGGATCCAGGTGCTTCCGTGTGCACGGATCTGTTTTGCGGGCTGAGCATGCTCAGAAGTGAGGGATGTGCTGTATGGGAAAGTGATAAACCTATATGGGGCCAGTATGAAGACATAATGTAGACTCTACATGCTGTTCTGTCATACAGTGATCTTTCCCGCCTCACTAGAAGAGCTTGTGCCCCTTGTTATAGTGTGTTAATGTTAATAACATGTATTGGAAGCATGTATATGACATGGGGGCACCTGGTGAGGGGCAGCACGAGTTTGTCTGCTTTCACACTAGCGTTTTGGTATAATGCGTTGTTATGCGTAGCAATCCTGATCCAGACTGCATCCCTA
>VIAB01004382.1:46261-56271 GCA_009801035.1 Oophaga pumilio | reverse complement strand
GAATAAAGTTATGTTAAAACCAAGCACACCATTGTTTTTCTTTATCTTATTGGTTTTCCTTGCTGGGTTAACTCCAGTTGTATTCTTGCTGCAAGTTGGTTTTCTTTCCCTCCCAGCACCTTTTCTTTTTACCACTGTTAGATTCTGTTAGGTTAGGTAACTGTTAGGTTTTTGGGAGGCCTTTCTTGTTACTTTTATGTTTGGTACTCCTTAACCTTCACCCCTCCACCTTATTTCAATGTGTCTTAGTTTTGCAACTTGGGTTCTTGTATCTCTCCTCAAACTTTCCTTTCCCCTTGTTGTTAGCATGTTGCGGCCTCACCTCTAGTTCCACAGTAGAACCCCTTGATGGCCTTCTACGTAGCCAGGTTCAAGGTGGTGTTTTTCAGCTGTGTGACTAAGGTCTTTCTAGTCTGTACAGGGACCAGTTGGGTGTAGGTGCGGTGTTTCCCTGGTGTGAGTGTGAACACGTTCATAACAATTTTTTGGGGATGAAATCTTGCTGACAGATTCTCTTTCAAGGGAATTTGTGATTAAAGGGGTTGGTCACTACTGTTGTTGATATAAAAAGTAGAGAACTTATATCTATTTGGTAGGGGTGTGACACCTGGCCCCTCACCTATTAGCTGTTATCGACGGCGTTCAGAAGGCAGAAGGTCTCGGATCCAGTCTGAACACAGCAACTCCATAATTTCTACAGTGCTCACAAGAGATCCACCCCCTATAATTGCTGCTGTGTTCCGGCAGCATCCAAGAACTTCCGGCTTCCACCGGTGTCAGTAACAGCTGATTGGCAGGGGCATGAGATATTAATGGCCTATCCGATGGACAGGTCATCAATTAAAAACTAGTGGCCAACCTCTTTGAGATTAACCCCCCAAAACAGCATATATGTGCATGCAGAGCTTTAAAAGCTAAATCATTTTCTTCAGCAGGGACAGGAAAGTTTGCCAGAGTTGATGGGAAGGATGCATGAAGCTTAATACAGGGCAATTCTTGAGGAAAATCTCTTGGAGACTGCAAAAGAGTTGTGAACTGGGGCATAGGTTCACCTTCCAACAGGACAATGACCCTAAACACACTGCCAATGCTAAAATGGATGGTTTAGATCAAAGCATATTCATGTACGTAAATGGGCCAGTCAAAGTCCAGTCCTAGATCCTATTGAGAATCTGTGGCAAGACATGAAAATCGCTGTTCACAGACGCTCTCCATCCAATCTCAGTGAACTAAAGCGTATTTGCAAGGAACAATGGGCAAAAATTTCAGCCTCTAGATGTGCAAAGCTGGTAGAGATATACCCCAAACTAATTGCAGCAAAAGGTGGTCCTACAAATGACTCAGGGTTGCTGAAAACAAATGCTCGTCACAATTTTCAAATTTATATTTTTAAAATACTTATAAAACCATGTATAATTTTCTTTATACTTCACAAATACTTTCTACTTTGTGTTGGTATATCATATCCCAATAAAATACATTTAAGTTTGCAGGAGTAGCATGGAAAAATGTGGAAAAGTTCAAGGAGTATAAATACTTTTTCAAGGCTCTGTATGTGGTTTGGCGTTTAAGCAGGAGACAGGACTTCTTCAAATCCCCTCCACTATGCTGTAACATCTGGACGCTGCGGATTAAACGCTGTGGTTGTACGCAGCGTTCAATCCGCAGCTAATCCAGATGTATTCCGGACCGTGGAAACACACCCTAACAGTTTATCTTCATACCTAGATGGTTATAACGGTAGAAATTAGGTAAGGCAGAATACAAGAAATGGGCAAAGAGGGTAATGTGAATTCAGATCAGGGATGCGTTGTATATGTTTCAAAGAATCCTAGGAACAGGAATTAGTTTACATTACATCAGTGGTTATGGGGAGTAGACTTCTTGTTTTTGGACACAGATGTCCAATCTTTTCTCTAGAAAACCTTGCGTTATCCTTCATAAGTTATCTACAATGGTCTCTCTCTGTTTCCGCATAATCCCATAGAAGAATAATTGTACATTAGATAAAATACAACCATTGACTTGTAAAACATTACAATATATATTTTTTTCTTTTCAGAGACACGAGGGGATGTTTTTGATGTTCCTGAAGATGAGTACAATTATGACAATTTTAATGACACCACGGATCCAATAGTGTTGATTCAATCTACCACGCCGACAGATCAGTATGTGGAATCTACGGAAGCGCCACAGAGAGAAGAGACCTCTGTAATGCCGTCTGTGATAGAAGAGAGCCCCGAGGAACTTTGTAGTGGAAAACCCTTTGATGCTTTTACTAACTTCAAAAATGGTTCTATATATGCTTTCCGAGGTAAGGAGACACAATTTGAACACAATTTCGGCTTAATGAAGTATTTCGGATATGTTTTGCAACAAATTTATTGGTCGCTAATGCCCCAAAATTTCTTTTTCAGTAAATATATCTTTTTTTATCTTTTAAAGGAAAATACTTTTATGAACTTGATGATAAACGAGCGCTGGATGGATACCCGAAACTCATTAAGGAAGTGTGGGGTATAGAAGGTCCAATAGATGCAGTATTCACTCGCTTGAACTGCCTGGGGAAGACTTATATATTTAAGGTAACATTGCTTTCTGTCCAGCGGCACACCTTCTGGGGGTGTGTTATTTTTTTTTCTCCTGCATTGATGCCTCCTGCTTTTGATTGGTCAACATTATTCAGGAGAAAATATACACACCCCAAAGAAGAAGCTCTGCTAAGTCCCAATAGGACTTTTCGTAAATTACAACCTATACTTTATAAGCTAACATCTCTGCAACAGAGAGGAGAGATAAAAAAAAAGAAAATCTATGTTTTATTCAATTTAGCAACCACTATCTATGATATGGCCAGTCTAATATTTTCAACTGCTCCATAAATTTATTATTTTTTATATTATTAGAATGCAGATTCCAAAGTGAATTTACGGCACTGGCGGGATCCATGCAACCTGTCTCTGATTTGGAGATTATAAGGTCTGACTCCTTTTTGAAAACGTGGTATCCCTCTCCGCCATACAAGCTGTTGATTCACTGGCAGACACACATAGAAGAGGGCCCCTGTGCAAGCACAAAATATGGGCCCTTTGCAGTCCAATAGCTCATCATAATGCACAATTCCACCTCTCTTGGAGGTGGCAGAGGCCTCCTTACCTGGCTGCACAGGATGCACCAATGGTATGTCCACCCTTGTGTTGATTGGATTTAAAGGAATTTTTCTAACACTATAGCATTGTTAGTGCCCAGATTTAATAAAACAAAACTGATCCAAGTAATAGTGTTTTTGTAGCCTCAGTATATCATTTGTATATCTTTTGAAACCCACGTGCCCAAATAAAACTTGAAGGAGTATTACTATCTGAGACACGAATTGCATATCGAAAACACATGCTATATATATATGACAGTTGCAGAGTTAACATCTGGGATGCCAACTTCTTGGAAAAATGAGAGTCAAGGCATCAAAACTGGCCACAGGTTCTCTCACCTATGCAGTACTAAGGAAAGCCTGAAAACATATCTGAATCCTGCTTTGAGCAGAGGGTTGGACCAGATGACCCAGGAGGTCCCTTCCAACTCTACCATTCTATGATTCTATGATATCTGTTAGGGGGCCATGAGGACTGGATTTGGGAAACATTGCTTTAGACTATCAGAGCGTCCTTCTATAGACTGTGTACCGGGGTGGTCTCTCCCAGAATACAGTGGGCAGAGGACAAAGAAAACGACCAATTTGTTAAGGAACTACTTTTTACTAACAACGGAAACTAAGTGTCCCTGACAATGCAAGGTAGGAACACAGCTAACTTTCACACACAACTAGCCTGGGTGGGCTAGGACCCCTGTGCTGCACAATGGAGAGGCCCAGAATATTCTAACGATTACACTATAATTTGCCTACCTGTGGTTCCGCCTCATGCGCTAACAGAGAGTTAGCCAGAAGGGTGTAATTCGATGCGTGCAAGAGGCGTCTCCTGCAGCGGTGCAGCGCAGAGGTTCACAAACTTAACAATTCTCTAAGATTACAATTCTGTTAGGCTATCTGTACACAAGGTCCCCCCTAATGATGCGAGTATCTATCTGTGGTTTACACAGTCCTATTAGCAAACAATGTCTCTGAGAATGTATGTCTGGCACCAAACTCTCTCTACAGTCCACATGCACGCTCCCACCGGGATCCCTGTGGTGGGGCCTGAGCTCAAGACTTTCCAGCCATAACCAGGTCACTGATGAGGCTGGTTGATCGGTCGTTCAGCCATTAAGCTGGGAGGCTGTGGAGTGGATCCTGGACTTGTTACCTGGAGAGTAGTTTTAGCCTCATAGCCTAACAAGAGGCCTTTGACATCACAGCAGATGCCTTGGGGGGAATCCAACTGCATCCAACTGCAGTCGTCCCCCCAAAGTAACTCTAACAGAAGTCACAGGAACAGTTACTCTTTTCTTCAGTACTCTGATCAGTTTCGAGCACAGAGCACACTCTGAGCTTCAAGGGAACCTGTCACCTCGTTTTTCCGCAATAAGCTGTGGCCACTGGCTTTCGGGGCTTATCTACAGCATTCTATAATGCTGTAGATAAGCCCCCGATCCAACCTGAAAGATAAGAAAAACAAGTTTTATTATACTCACCCGGGGGCGGTCCGATGCGGTCTGGTCTGATGGGTGTCGCAGGTCCGGATCCAGCGCCTCCCATCTTCATGTGATGTCGTCATCCTGCTTGCTTCGTGCTGCGCTCCTGCGCAGGCATACTGATCTGCCCTGATGAGGGCAGAGTACTGCAGTGCGCAGGCGCCAAACCTCTCTGACCTTTCCCGGCGACTGCGCACTGCAGTACTCTGCTCTGCCCTCAACAAGACAGATCAGTACGCCTGCGCAGGAGTGCAGCACAAAGCCAGCAGAATGACATCGCATGAAGATGGGAGGCGCCGGATCCGGACCTGCGACTCCCATCGGACCGGATCGCCCCCCGGGTGAGTATAATATAACTTGTTTTTCTTATCTTTCAGGTCGGACCCAGGGCTTATCTACAGCATTATGAAATGCTGTAGATAAGCCCCGAAAGCCACTGGCCGCATCTTATAGCGGCAAAACGAGGTGACAGGTTCCCTTTCAGGATATCAATGGATTGTTCTACTCTCTAGTTCTCTGCTCCAACTGAAAAACAACATGAGGTCTGCAATAGAGTCTATTGAAGAGGCAACAGTGACCTCTAGTGGCCGGAGTCCGATACTGCAGCAATATCTATTCATTATCATCCCACACTTCACCACTAATGCTCAGAGAAGTGGCACTTTCGGTTTCATTGACAACAAGATATGAAATTTAAATTATTTAAATCATAGCAATAATTCATCAATACCCCAATAAATAGTATATTCCTAATAGAATGTGGGCTGAAAGTGTGTGAAAGAACAATATCAGAATAACTTTTTCTCCATCCAAGCCTCCAAATCCATCTGTGATATAATATTGCCCTCTTCAGTGATAATTACTTTCTATGGTTTAGTTTGTGCAAATTGAGATTATTTCACTCTGTAATGCTCAGCAGAGCTGATGAATGTCATAGGAAGTTCTTGGACAGTTTTTTACAGATGACAGCTATCCTATTGTCATAAATAGCTTATGAGTAAGTACAGAACAAAATATGACAAATCGTCTGATTTGCATCCTGAAAAAACAACGGATGATTGTTCATCCACATAGAGTTCCATAAGGTAAAGTTTCTCCTTATGGAGAGCGACATACTGCCTCTGGCATGCCAAGGTAAGGAGGCTTATTCGCCGTGCAATGCTCCTCTGGCGAGGGGCAATACCCCGAAAACCCATGTCTGCAAATTGAGATTCTGATTTGGCTTTTATCCTAAGTCATATTGCAAGACTACAAGGGGTCGATAATGACTTGTAGGATCGCTGCTTCCAACGGGTGGCGCTATACAGTTCAAGTCCTCTTCCTCTCTCTCTGGTAATTTGCATATGGAGTTCCATACATTCTAAAATCGGGTCCATAAGTGCTCTACCAGACACACTCTTTCTTCTATCTAGGAGAATGATCTTTTACAGTGCCAATAGCTATGTGCAGCCATCCTCTAACACAGGATTTTGGCTTAATGTGACCTGTTTTATCAGTTCAGACTGGAACAAAGCACAGAAATTCATGAAGCGTTTCTTGGTTACATTTAATTTTTCGGCAACTACAACTCACAAATTTTTTTATTTATTTTAACCTGCTGAGGAGCAGAAATGTAATGACTTTTTTTTACCTTTATTTCAGAAGTCAATAATACAAGTGAATATAATAAACTTAGTAATATATCTAATAAGAAAAACATGCCTCTTTCTCCACTTGTCAATAACTTTTTGTCTTATGTGTCATGTACATTACTGCTTATTGTGAAAAGTCACCTGAAAGTACAGTAACAGTCTAAGTAACAGACTCCTGCTCACCTGATTTTCCAGGGTACACAATATTGGCGGTTTTCTGATACAATCCTGGACCCTGGATACCCCCGCGCCATTAGTGATGGTTTTTCAAACATTCCAAACAAAATTGATGCAGCCTTTTGCCTACCAGCAAATAATTATGAAGGCACTGAAAAAGCATACTTCTTTAAAGGTAATGTTCATCAACTCCAAGTTACCTTGTCAAATACTACTTCATTTTGGTGACACGTACAGAACACGTGTGCAAAAATGGTTTAGCAATGCTACATGAGAACCCATAAATATTCTGTTAGAAAATCATATACTGTATATTGTATACTGGGGTTCCTTGCCCACTATATATCTTCTACGTTATTGAAGTAGCTCCGTTTATCAGCAGGAGTGGTCTTTACTTTTGATCTGTAATTTTTTCTTATGCCGATTTTGCATGAGATACCGATCACAGCATGCTGCAAGTGTATCCGATAATCCAAAGAAGGAATAACCATTTAACCTCAGATCTTGAGGGTCTGATTATCAGGACGTCCACTGATACTGAGTTTGAAAAGGTCATAGTAGTGTTTTAGCGATTCCCCGACACGTTAGCATTGTCACATCAGATCTGCTCCAGACTCTTATGTCACCAGGTGTCGCTGTATTCATTGAGCAGGCGATGTTGTGGCCAATAGTCTCCAGGCTGTGTAGGCATTGTCCAGCCATTGATACTCATGTAGCTGTGACCTATGATGCCACCCTCTCCCAATACTCTGCTGGCAGACTCGGGGCTGCCACTAGGAATTTCGGGGCCCCATACTGGCACAATTTTTGGGGCCCCCTTGAGACTCTGCCCAGGCTCCACCCCTGCCCCGCCTCCACCCCTCAAACTGTTCCCAGTCCCACCGCTCTCTCTTGGAAAAACTCCACTTCTCACCAATCACAAACTAACAGTTCCCATCACCAGATCACACATATAGCCAGCTTCTTTTGTTTTGGCCAAAAGATTTTTTAAGCCGCCACCACGACAAGGTAGACTTTTGGCCGGGCCCTACTCTACACTAACCTATTAAACATTTGTTAAAATATCCAATACAATTTAGGTATATTTTTATTTATTTTTCAATTTTTAAAATGATCAACAATATCACATACAAGGGACAAATACCACCGCACCATGTCCAGACACCATATTTCCACCAAATAGTGACCTATAATACCACATACAAGGAACAAATACCACCACACTAAGTCCGGACCACATATTACCACCACAGTGACCGAATATTATCACATACAAGGGACAAATACCACCGCACCATGTCCAGATCACATATTACCACCACATAGTGACCTATAATACCACATACAAGGAACAAATACCGCCACACCATGGCCAGACAACGTATTACCACCACATAGTAACTGAATATGATGATACTGATCATTAATAATAAAAAAACCCATAATACTAATATCACCATAAGTGCCATTATACACAGGAGATCTTTACTGAGTATGCAGTGTCTGTGTACAGGTAATACAGTGATTACCGGTTACATTATACACATGAGCTCTGCATACAGTATCAGTGTACAGGTAATACAGTGATCAACAGTGACATTATACACACAAGCGCTGTATATATTGCACAGGTTATACAGTGATCAATGACATTATAAACAGGAGCTCTGTATATAGTGTCAGTGTAAAGGTAATACAGTGATCACTGGTGACATTGTACACAGGACCGCTGTATATATAATAGTGTATAGTACCAGTGTGCAGGTAACATACTGATTCACTAGTGACGTCTCTAGGTGAAGTCCTTCATCTTTGTTTTTCATCTTCATCCAGCACAGACCGCCATCACTTCTTCCAGCCAGGGCTCGTCTCTGCAACAAATTACTTAATTTTTTTTCAGAACTTCTAAACTACACCAGATGAAGAAAAAGAGGCAACATAGTGTCGCTCTGCACAGTAACAGAACCTCCCCCCATTTAAAACAGTATCTTCAAAAAATAAAATAAATACATCACTGCAGTAATAATATCCCTTAATTAGCCCCTATTGTAATAATATCCCCCATCCTGGCCCCCATGTGTCTCATTCCTGGCTCCAGCCATATGTTCTCCCATCCTGGCCCCATATGTTCTCCCATCCTGCCCTCATGAGTATCTATTCTGCCCTCATGTGATATCCCATCCTACCCCATATGATCTCCCCATCCTGCCCCATCTGTTCTATGATCCTGCCTCATCTGTTCCATAATCCTGCCCCATAAGTCTCCATCCTGCCCCATCTGTCTCCATCCTGCCCAATCTGTCTCCATCCTGCCCCATGATCCTGCACCATCTTTCTCCATCTTGCCCTATATTCCTGCCCCATCTGTCTCCATCCTGCCCCCTTTGTCTCCATCCTGCCCCGTGTCTCTGTCCTGCTCCCTGTGTCTCCATCCTGCCCCCGTGTCTCCCATTTTGCCCCCGTGTCTCCATTCTGCCCCATGTCTCGATCCTGCACCGTGTCTCTATTCTGCCCCATGTCTCCATTCTGCACCTTGTGTTTACATCCTGACCCATGCCTCCCATCCTGACCCCGGGGTCTCCCATCCTGCCCCCGTGCCTCCCATCCTGCCCCGTGTCTCTCATCCTGCTCCCGTGTTTCCCATCCTGCTCCCGTGTCTCCCATCCTGCCCCCGTGTATCCATTCTGCCACATGTCTCCATTCTGCCCCAGGAAGGATGGAGACACATGGTCCATGTGTCTCCATCCTGCCGTAGAAACATATTGCCACTTGTCGCTTTCAATAAAAATAAAAACTTTCTCCTTACCTGGCCGCATTCCTGCGTCGATGCTCCCTCCAGGCATTTCAAGCATGTACTCGCTGGCGAATGACAATGACATTATACGCCGGCGACATGCATGATGACATCAGCTGCCAGCCTCCGATTGGCTGACGGCTTTTAACTATTGTCGTGGTCCCGCACTTCAATAGAGTTTATCTGAACCTGTGTCTCGGACGCAGGATCAGTTTCTGTACTGGCAGAATCCTGCCGCTAGGGCCGGTGAGCAGATGAGACGGGGCCTGATGCCGGCCACCTCTGCTCATCGGGCCCATATGCCAGTCAGGGCAGTAATGCCCTGATGGCGGCCCTGGGCAGACTCCAGTTATAACTGTATACTGACCCTGGTTTGTATTCCCTGGCACTCTTCTACCTGGCCCAGTTTATTTGAGCCCTGTTGCTGACCCTAGACTGACTTAACCCTTTTTCTGCCTGTCAATTCTGCCTATGACTTCATACTCCTGGTTCTGACTTCATAGATCCTCCTAACCTCATTTCTGCTCATTTTGACCCAGGTATCAGTTTTGACCCAGGTATTCAACTATCTTCTGCCAGCTAGCTCCACTGGCCAGCTGCTATTCTGTAAACATAACCTAGTGGTCCCTGTTGTAAGTCCAGATCTCTGTACAAGGGTTAAAGGGTGAAGGCCAGGGTAGCTCTGGGACCATCTAACTGGATTGGCTGCACAAAATCTGACTGGGGAAGCCCTTTTAAAGGCACTGCCACACTTAGCGATCGCACCAGCGATCACG
>VIAB01004382.1:0-10679 GCA_009801035.1 Oophaga pumilio | reverse complement strand
GTTATTACCAGCCATGTGTGGAGCTGAGCTGGTGGAGGTGTCAGGCTCTGCATGGTAAGATACAGATAACCCGCATATTCCATGGTTTTGCCATGGAATCCAATTTTTTAGTTTTTTTTTTTTTTTGCTTAAAAAGAAAGTCTGTGCACTGACATAGTAACATCGGCTTCAGCATCATTCCCATTGTTACATACTGTAGTTATTATAATGTTCCTGACATGGGAAATTCCTAAGTATTGTCTAAAGGTGGTGACATGGTACAAACCATTCAGGGCTCGTTCAGACGTCTGTTTTTCACGCTCGTGTCCTGTTCCTGTTTTTTGTGATTGCGCCTGTGCCCATTACAGCCTGTTTACGCTGTTCACGTGACCGTATTATAATGGACCAAGTGCCACAAAAAATATATGAAAATGTCTCTTATTGATCTGTGTGATGGATCATACTCCCCAACGCAATGGATCCATAAAAAAATAGATATCATCCGAGTGCTGTCCGTTAATAATGTTTAATATTTAGAAAATTAGTTTTTTTTTCGTATACAAGAAGGACAGATGTCACACTGATAATAATAATAATAATGGAAACAAACCAAAAATAATGAACTGGATGTAGCATAGTGATGAGAAAGGTCTGTTTTTTACTTGTACACAAAAAAATGGAGATCTAATTCAGAAATGAACTGACAATTTGTTGCAAGTTTTAATGTTTCATGCAAGTTTTTGGTTTTATCTTATTAAAGAGGTTGTCCACTACTTTAACATTGATGATCTATCCTCATGATAGGTCATTAATGTCTGATCGGTGGGGGTGCGACACCCTGCACCCCCACTGATAAGCGCCATGCTGGGTGGGTACTGCACATCCACACCCTGTTGATTTGAATGGGGGGGCGATGTGCAGTACCCAGCCTGGCCACTATCAGTAGGCTGAGCAGCACTGAGCACTTCTGGCAGCCACCAGCACCTAGAACTGCTGATTGGTAAGGGTGTCACACCCCCACTGATAAGGCATTGATGACCTATCCTTTTGATCAGCCATCAGTTTTAAAGTAGTGGACAACCTCATTAAAGCTTTGTCACTGTACAATGAAATTTATGCAACTTTGTAATATACAGGGTGGGCCATTTATATGGATACACCTAAATAAAATGGGAATGGTTGGTGATATCAACTTCCTGTTTGTGGCACATTAGTATATGGGAGGGGGAAAACGTTTCAAGATGGGTGGTGACCATGGCAGCCATTTTGAAGTCGGCCATTTTGGATCCAACTTTATTTTTTCCAATGGGAAGAGGGTCATGTGACACATCAAACTTATTGAGAATTTCACAAAAAAACAATTGTGTGCTTGGTTTTAACATAATTTTATTCTTTCATGAGTTATTTACAAGTTTATGACCACTTATAAAATGTGTTCAAGGTGCTGCCCATTGTGTTAGATTGTCAATGCAACCCTCTTCTCCCACTCTTGACACACTGATAGCAACACCGCAGAAGAAAGGCTAGCACAGGCTTCCAGTATCTGTTGTTTCAGATGCTGCACATCTCGTATCTTCACAGCATAGACAATTGCCTTCAGATGACCCCAAAGATAAAAGTCTAATGTGGTCAAATTGGGAGACCTTGGTGGCTTGGTGTTGCTATCAGTGTGTCAAGAGTGGGAGAAGAGGGTTGCATTGACAATCCAACACAATGGGCAGCACTTTGAACACATTTTATAAGTGGTCATAAACTTGTAAATAGTTCATGAAAGAATAAAGTTACGTAAAAAACAAGCACACCATTGTTTTTCTTGTGAAATTCTCAATAAGTTTGACGTGTCATATGACCCTCTTCCCATTGGAAAAAATAAAGCTGGATCCAAAATGGCCGACTTCAAAATGGCCGCCATGGTCACCACCCTTCTTGAAAAGTTTTCCCCTCCCCATATACTAATGTGCCACAAACAGGAAGATGATATCACCAACCATTCCCATTTTATTTAGGTGTAGCCATATAAATGGCCCACCCTGTACTTTGTGTTTTACTTCTTCCCTATCTCTGCTGTCCGGCAGTGGATAGGAACATCCATATTTACATCTACAGGCTGAAAACCATCAGACCTAAAACTTCACACAGCTGAGATATTGCTGTATATGCGGCCATTCTAGATAACAAATTGACAGATAACCAACCTGAAATTGATTTTGATATATTTACCTATTGATACATTATTGCCAACTTTCTTAGAAAAGTTTAAACAAGTAGAAAACAGAAGCAAAATGGTTGTTTTACTTTTCAGAAACAGAAGTTCAACCAAAGGATTCATGCACCCCTGTGAACGGGGCACCCAGCCAGAGGAAGCGGAAGAGGACCTTGTACAGTAAATGGCAGCAGATGGAACTAGAGAACGTATTTGAACTGATCCCTTATCCAGACATCAACACAAGGGAGCATCTAGCCAAGATTATCAGGCTACCCGAGTCGAAAGTGCAAGTACGTGTGGCGATTTTAGTCAATGATACTGTATGTGAAGTTATTGTAAATGTATCCATGGGGATTTGTATTAGGTTTTATTATGGCACAGAACGATGCATTTCAGGGCAAATATCAATGTGGAACCCTGTCCTACAATGTTGTAACTTACAAAAGTTATGTTTACACAATGGTGGTGGTATGATACAAAATCAGGATCTAGAACGGGTTTATAGACATGCAAATCAGCTCTCCTCCAGAAAGAAAAACTCATATTAACCAACCCAGACTAATATAAGACAGGTGTGTTCCTCCTAGAAGGGAGCTAATTTGCATACTTGTTTCCCATTGAACATCACACGTCTCTATACATCTTCAATGAGAACCAATACTCCAAGACCTTAGCAAGCAGTATAAGGCTCGCTCCCACTCGCGTATAAAATCATCGCATTGCACTTGCACCAATGTTCTTAAATGAGTCAGTGCTGATCTGCGAGATTTTCTTCAGCTCTAATCGGACTGAGGAAAAAATCCCAGCATGCTTTGATTGACTGCGTATAACGGTTGGAACTCGCCAATGCAAGTATATGGGTGCGAGAAAAAAATCCAACGCCACACGGACCATGTGTATGCTGCCCAATTTTTACGCACACATCTCCAAGGAAACCCAAAATGTCATTAGCCAAGTACAGTAAATTCACAGCTAGAACCGTCTGAAGAGAGATAAAATATATAGGTGAAAGAGAAAGATGTCCTGTAAATATTTAATGTCAGAATCCTCCTACATATAATAAATTTGCACCCTTTAGTGCCTTTCATGTGACACTAAAGGGTGTTTAGCCCCATTTAACCTATTAAATAAATAAATAATTAAAAAAACCACATGGGGTCCCCCCTATTTTTAATAACCAGCAAAGATAAAGCAGATATCTGTGAGCTGATTGTCATGGTTTGCTGAGTTTGTGGGAAAAGGTAGGTTAAGGGTTAATTTGGATGGCCTCACTCTGGGATTCTGGGAGGCTTCTTATAGCCTCATTGTGGAGTCATTCCTTGTTGCTTATACTTTGACCCTTGGCCGAGTGTGTTTGACCCTGTGCTTTGTGCTTGTGATTCTTTATGCTTGCTTGGTTTTGACTTGGTTCTGTTCCCGTTACGAGTTCTGCCTGCCCCTCCTGTACTACGTTGCTATCTCGTGTATGACCCCTGGCCTTTGTCCTGACAATTCTCTGTTTACCCCTCCTGTACTGCGTTGCTATCTCATGTATGACTCCTGGCTGATGTTCTGACTATTCTCTGCTCGCCCCTTCTGTACTGCGCCGTCCTCTCCGTGTATGACCCCCGTTTGTCTGACCTGAGTTTCCCTATTCACTAATCCAGGGTCCCTGTAGAGTCCTGCACTCACCTCCAGTAGCAGAACGCTAGGCCCCGCCCCCTGTGGTCACATGATCGCAGGTCCTTTTGCTTACTACCTTCAGTGCCTCCTCTCACCACGCTGCTCTGGTCCCGTCTACCTGAGCCTCCCCTGCGGCATCTGACCCCGGGCCCTTCCACAGTGTGGGTGAGTCACCCTGCTCAGCCGTGGCAGTTCGCTGGCGCTGACAGGGTCGTTACACTGATATTATCATTCTGGGAAGGTGCATGGTTATTGGGCCCTTCCCAGCCTAAAAATTACCAGCCTGCAGCCGCCCCTGTAGTGGAGCATCAGGTGAGATGCACCAAATGTGGTGCTTTTCCCTGGTGCAGTGGCAATCGGGGTAATGGTAGTTGGGGTTGATGACAGCTGTGATTTCTCAAAAATCACAGATGCCATCAACCCCTGGGGTTAGTAATGGAGAAGTGTCTATCAAACACTACCATTACTAACCTGGTGATCAAAAAAAACACACACACAGAAAAAAAGCACTTTATTTGAATAAAGACTCCTCACACTCCCTCATTCACCAATATGTCCGCAGTAATTCACTGAATCCAATGATGTCCAGAAAAGGATACCTGAAAAACATAAAAAGACAGAACAACAAGATACAGTCCCTCGTTTATCAATTTATTACCCAAAATGTTCCCACGAAGCTCTAATGTAGTCCACATTCCCCGAATTTGGCTCTGACGACTGTTAATTGCAGTAAAGTGACCGCTATTTACAGGTGTCGGGTATGATGACGGCACTCATCATTGTCACTGGCTCCCACTGCAGCCAGCGAGACCCAACCACTCTGATGAGCGTTGTCTTCACTACCCGGCGCCTGTGAATAGCAGGAATTTACTGCTATTCACAGTCGCCGGAGCCAAATTCGGGGAATGTGGACGACATCAAAGCTTCTTGGGAACATTTTGGGTAATAAATTGATGAACAAGGGACTGTATCATGTTGTTCTGTCTTTTTATGTCTTTCAGGTATTTTTTTCTGGACTACAATCAGATTCGGTGGATTATGGCAGACCTGGCTGGGATTTTTTTTTCAATAAATTGGTGAAGGAGGGATAGTGTGTGGGAGTCTTTATTCATATAAAGTGGGGTTTTTTTCTGTGTGTGTTTTTATTTTTGTTTACTGGGATAGTAATGGGGTGTCTGATAGACACCTCTCATTACTAACTCCAGGGGTTGATGGCAGCTGTGATTTATGACAAATTTTTGGCATCAACCCCAACTACCATTACTCTGTCACTGCACCAGGGCAATCGGGAAGAGCAGGGCAAAGCGTCAGAATCGGCGCATCTAATGTGATATGCCAAATCTGGGGCGGTTGAGGGCTGGTATTTTTAGGCTGGAAAGGGCCCAAAAACCTGGGAACTTCCCAGCCTGATAATATGAGCCCACAGCTGTCTGCTTTATCTTTGCTGCTTATCAAAAATAGGGGGGACCCCATGTTGTTTTTTTAATTACTTATTTAACACCCTTTAGTGCCATATGATAGGATATCTAGGTATACTATTTATCTATTTATTATCTATTATGCATCTAATATCGTTCTATCTACCTACACCTTGATATATTGTAAGATTGCTTTATTAGTTTGTAAACTAGTGTTAACTGACATAGAGAATTACAGTACGTAAAAAGTGATGTTAAAAGCGCATTGCATACGGATTTCATACGCATGTCGTACAGATGTCATGCGGATGCTAGGTGAGAAAAATCGCATTGTACTTGCAAGACACTTGTCCTACTTTTCTCGATCAACATCACAGCTATTTTTTTTAAAGCAGATGTGAGTGAGGTCTAAAGGTAATTTTTCTTTTTTTGCCCACAGGTATGGTTCCAAAACAGGAGAGCCAGAAAAAATAAGAGTGGCAAGTATAGCAATTTTCTTTATAGAAGAGGATCTTCATTTCGAGCTCGTCATTTCTGCTGGAGTTCACCATTGCCCTCTCAGAGTTGTAGTGAAAGAGACACTCTAATTTCCATGCCCCAAGCTTCAAACCAGTCTGTACCACATGGGCATCCTACTCACCAAATGTCCTCCATGCAGCAAGGTGGATACCCATCATTTGTCCCACCATCAGAAGTCCATCAGATATCTCCTCCAGTTCCTGAGCAGTTCTCTGATGAGTCTTATGTACACACCTACGGGGAGCAGGATCTGGAATGGCAGAATGTCACCTCCAATTCTGATTATGGCTGTGATACCATGTTGTGTGATACTCAAGGTGAGCCACTCACCATTCCTTCACAAGAATCATATTGGGAGATGTTCCCTCAGACAATGCATGATAATGGGCAGCAGACATCCCTAGGGTATATATCTGATGTCATCTACAATGCAGCCATACTTACTAACGTAGGAGATGTCTAGATTGGTCATTATATTCCCACAAAACTTCTAGATGATTACTGTGCCATTTCTGTAAAGGCTTGATCTTACTGGACAATCCATATACATTGATAAGATTACATGGTAATGATGAACCCTGGTGGGAGCCTCAATAACCTCTCAAGCATGTTATCGGGTGAAGGCTATCCTGCTGTCTATCATTACATTTCTGGATAAAATTGTAAAAAAAGAAAAAATATGTAATTTACTGTTAGTTAATTCAATAATTTGGTAGAATGTAGAATGAGTTTGAAAAAATAAACTAATAGATTAGCATGTGAAACTTCTTTACCTGTGTCATGAAGTCATACAAATGTCACATCAGGCTTCGGTCTATACAAAGAGATGGGCAGAGGAAAAGCAGTTATGCTTAGTAGCGCTGAAAGAGGTGCTTTCTTCAAGAAACAGCACCACTCTTGTCCGGAGGCTGTGACTGGTATAGCAACTGGGTCCTGTTCAATAAATGGGGCTGAACTGCAGTACCAGAGACAGCCTGGGGCCAGTAAGGGGCACTGTGATGTGCAGAGTATCTGCCATAACTGAAGTACACAGGGCATTCTGCTCACTAGGTGGCTGCTGTTACTGTTATTGGGGGTTCCCAGGGCTATTAGGGGGCATGGGCTAATGGGGGTCTTGTGCTTATTAGCACTCAAGAATTTGTGGATGATTGTGAATTTTTCCACATTTTTGGAAGGTTTACAACCCCTATATTGTACAGTCATTACCGGACTTTGTGGAGTGTTTTCTCTGGGTCAGGAGGTTGGTAACTCAGTAATACAGCTCTCTGCAGAATCATAGAGAAATCCACGTGGTAGTCGGCTCCCCGCTTTGTATTCCATCCATGTGAACTAACTGGCTGAAACACGCAAAAAATGAAGTATCCAGCATCACAGCAGTGTTGGCATTACTATGTTGTTCTTTTTTATATATCCATATATGACATAAAACCACATGCAAGATAAGGAACTCTAGCCGTGATCGGGTGACATGCCTCCGATCTCATCGACTCACGACTAAGGGCCCAGGTGAGCAGACATGAGTCGGTTATTCATGGTGAACATTTCAGATCTTAGATGTGACAGTGACATATCCTCGTTATAACACAAAAAAACATGAAAAAGGGCCATCAAGCCTATAGTAATAAATTACTCTGCAGGTGCACAAAAACGCTGCGGCCGATATATGAACATCTACACAACTTAGAAAAAAAAGTGAAAAATCTTCAGCTCATCCAAGGTAGTAAATACAAAAAATAAACTTTTCATTATTGGCGGTGCATGGATCACGGCTTCATGTTGGTAGCAAGCAGGATAAATCAAAATAAAGTGAAAAAGTCCGGCTTCACATCCAAAATATGTCCAATGTAAAAACAGCATTTATTAGTATAGGGTAAAAAGTAGCATGTTAACAGAAAACATTCTCAGAAAGTGACCTTCTTTTTAACCTATATTAAAAAGTTATGCTTTTATATTGAACCTATTTGGGAGGGATACTGGACTTCTTCACTTTATATAAACATATATACATACACTGTGCATCAGCACACTGCGATTAATGAGTCCTTGAATTCCACCATTGCTGTACACGTAACAAGTGTATAAGCCCACCGGCCAGGGACAAGGTGACCCCAATAGATGAACACTACATCTTTGAATATACCTCTCCTTGTGCCATCCTGGCCTCAAATAAACTAGAAAAAATATGGGATCCGGCTTAGTTCTAATTAAAATCTCTGCGAAAGATTGGTGAATAAAGGTGAACAGGACAGGAGACCCCAACACCTAATGCACAAAACATAAACAACTGAAGCATAAAACAAGAATAGCACATCTATAATATGGGATTAGTCACAGGGGCACAAATACGCTGTGGCCAATATACAAACATGTATGCGCACACTGTGCGTCAGCACACTGCAATCAATGAATACATGTATACACTGCATGGAATTGTGCACTTGCGTACTAATTTAAGATAAGTGCGCTGGCCCTTTTTTAATGTTTTTTTTTTTGCAATGCGCATTGGATGGTGTGCTGCCCTCTGAGCTGTGCACCATTATCCAGCCATCCTTCCAAGATAGGATCTGACTTTGCTCTAATTAAAAACTATCTATTTTTAAGTTCATATTGAGGCCTTTTTGGGCAGAGGTACATTTTAAGATGCAGGGACCATTCATATGCGGTCACCTAGTCGCTGGCGGGTGGGATTATGCATGTATACTGTATTAGTTATATATCCTTTTTCTGTGTACTTCCCAAATAATTATGAAGCACCAACATACAGCAGAGTGCCTCTATGTGACCACTGTTGTGGCTACGATCATTCACTCTGATAATTGGGTATTTTCTAATTTTACAACTCCAGCATTGAAGCAATGTTCTTGCTGTGCATGGTTACATTACAGAGGTGGCTCTCCTAGGGTTTGTACTATCTGGGACATTTATGGCATATCCACTGGTGGCATGTACCCTCAAGAACAGGCGCTGTCATTTGAAGAGGTACCCATCCATGTTCAGGTTCTCTATTAATTTTTTATTAGAGTTCCCAAAATTGTCCAGAAGGCACATTTGGCAATTTTCCGAACTCCCATACAAGTGACCGCTGACACTTCCCAGTTGTTGCGCAACAGGACTCTAATTTCTTTTTGATACATGATGGGACCCGAAGGAAAAGGAATGACCATTTAAATGTCAGTTAAAACAATAACTATAATTTTTTATGCCATTCCTTCATAACGCATGCTAGGAAAGGGTCTCCTAATAAGTGGGCCTCTAAATACAAGAGATAAGAAGTAACAATTTGATTGCTATAGATTAAAGATTATCTTTGCCTAAAATAAAAACTGATCTACTGTTGTCCTCTATTAATATGTTCATTCTTCCGTTTTTAATTTATCCGTCACTTAGAAATCAGGGTGCCTTCAGGTCATTAAATGATGGTCTGACAGTTTATGCCACATTACATCTCTCGATCCTATATTCAAGAGTGTTTGTACTCCAGTGGAGACTCAAGCAGGTGAAATGGGACTTTTGAAGTGAGGTGTCCAGTTCTGGTTGGTTCAATCCCCTTCGCAAGTAGGTTGTGAAATCCCATGTAGGAGCCCCCTTTACAAGAGGAACTGCATTGCCAGATAGGGGAGTGAAAATATGGGCCAAGGATCGAAGAGGTGGTCTAGAGGAGTGACCTCTCCAGCGTTACAGGTGTATGTACTTCTGGAAAACACAATAGAATTCAAGAAGGTGACTTTTGGCAGAAATACGCTGAGTAGGTCTACACCTACTTTACTAAATAATGCCCAGTATTTCCAGCATATTCATCTTGACGATTGTTTTACCATAATATATCCTAAAGGACAAGTACACAATAATATTTAGGGCTAAAATCCCCTAATCTTAACTTGGTAAATCAAGGTTTTCTGCCTTATCTTCTATTGTGAGACTTTTTATTAGACCTTTGTATTGTGTATTACATTGATTATAGACAATCTTCCTGTCCGCCATCAGCTTAGCTCTTATTTTAATTTTCGATAGTATTATATTTCAGTTGATTCTTGAGGAACTTCATGTTATGAGCCGCAATCCCAGTGAATATCACAATCATCTGTAATACCAACTAATCTTCATGAACATTACTTTAATCCAGCCCCTAATTTCCAGATGATTGTGAGAGAGATGGAGCTGTGGATTTACTTACATTACCTAATCCCACCATAACTTTACAGAGCCAGGTTAGAGCTGTACAGAGCGCAAAAATAAAATATTAAGTGTCTTTTAGAAGGGGCTTAGCAGATATCAAAACATTAATCGACAATGTTAAAGTCCCACAGTCTGTCTCATGTGTGGGGTTTAGCTGCAATTTCACAAGCCCATCACAGCAAGTGGAACAGACTGCACATCTATGTGAGCAAGTGAGGAGACCACCAGCACATTATCAAGATATATGCATCTATAGCCTAGATATACTGAAGAGTAGGAAAACTGCACCATAGTGGCAGTTAAAATTACTTAAATCCAGCATCAGTAAGACTTGATAAGTGTAGGATTAGCAGATGTTCTGAATTATCAGATAGTCATAGAGTTCCCACAAGTAAGATAGAGCAGGCTATTTGGATTCCAACTGTAGGATGGTTAAAGGAGGTGTAGAACAGTTGAAAAATAGAAGGGTCTGATGGAGTTAGTGCTTGGAGGAGGTGGAAAAAAAAAGATAGTCCTCTCCTTATGTCTAAAGTTATACTTTTCTGGTCCTCTCCTCATCCCCAAAAGTTATACTTATCTGGCCCTCTCCTCATCCCTAAAGTTATACTTATCTGGTCCTCTCCTCATCCCTGAAGTTATACTTATCTGGTCCTTTCCTCATCCCTGAAGTTATACTTAGTGTTGAGCATTTCGATACTGCAAATATCGGGTATCGGCCG
>VIAB01004379.1:125399-137166 GCA_009801035.1 Oophaga pumilio | reverse complement strand
ATCACTGCAATGCCCTTCTCTAAGATGGTGGTGGACGCTGCACAGGTCATCTCATTGCCCACAGTGTACGGTCCTTGCTCATTGGCTGAAAAAAGGCGCCCGAAAGCATTCTGGGAGAATTTGGCGCTCGTTTTGACGACCTCATGGCCGACCTCACGCTATGGTCGGGTTTCGGTTAATGAAACCCGTCTTTGGTGACAGTCGGTGACTTATGAATCTGACTGACCTGTTTCACTCAACTCTACCCGCAGTATCACACTTTGTCATTTTGTTGGATTGAAATTAAGCTGTAGAGGCCTTCTGTTCCTAGTGTCAAAAAGTAGGAGACCTGGCTTTCAAATAGTTTGCAGCATCTAGTGTGTTATAGAGGCCTGATACAGAGGCAACAAAAAATTCTTCTGTTCCCAGTGTCATACAGTAGGGGACCGGATTTTCAAATAGTTTGCAGCATATCTTCTTTGTCATACAGGCCTCAATATCACTCAAAAATTCTTTTTTCTGTGACAGCGTGATACAGCACGCCATATTTCAACTTGGAATTTACTGTCGCTGAAATTCAGCTGTTTGCAGAGGTGGTACAGAGTTTAAAATCTATTTTTTTGTTGCTAATACTGTATTCCTACCACACTAACTGTGCAACATTTCTGGGAAAAAGCGAGGCCGTGGTGGAAGAGGAATTAGGCTTGGTGTTCAAGGTGTATGTGTGGTAGGTGGTAATGTTTGTGAAAGCACTAGTGAACCAAAGTCACGTTCTACGCAAAGACAACTGACAACTTCTGTTACAGGATGGGCTACACCACTACCTTTCTTTGGCTGACGTACAGCAGTACACCTTGTCGGTGATGCCTAGAAACAGTATGTGCGCGAGTGGATGGCATGCGCAGCTTCAAGTGGCCTCTCCTCTTTCTCCACCTCAACATCACACCCAGTACAGTCCACAGAGGTGGCACCCAAATTCCCCTTGCTTCCCCCCATCTCAACTCTCCAACTGTACAACGGACTGTACTGAACCACAGATGGGGGAGTCTGAAGAGCTGTTCACAAATTCGATGACATGGTCATCAGAAGTTTAATCAAGAGCTTCACAGAGTCAAGAGGAGGAAATGTGCATCGATGTCCAAAATTTTTTTAGATTGGATCCGGGGCAGGCTGAAGTAGGGTCTGAACAGCATTATGACCCTCATAATCAAATGTTAACCCCTGGGGGTGATCCTGATGAAACTCATATCTGAGGCTCATGCGGACTGTACTGTGCTGTCAGGGCAGGAAGAGGAGGAGGGTGACTCCAAGGGCGAGGTATGTGATAACACAGAGGATGATGTGGATGATGAGGTGATAGATCCCAGCTGGCATGAACATAGAGACACACAACTGAGTAGGTCATCTGAGGAGGAAGACGAGGAGGTTACGTTGCGCCATACGTCAAAGACACATAGTGATGCAGCCACGATGAGCAATGCATCCTCAGCCACAACTGTGCCTGTGACCAGCAGTGTCTGCGGGTCTGCAGCTCGCAGGGGTGGGAAGGGTTGCCTAGCCTGGGCCTTTTTTGACACTGCAAAGGATGAGCCAACTCACGTAATCTGCCAACTTTGCAAAAAAAAAAACTGAGTCGAGGTAAAAAGTACGATAATTTGACTACTACATGTATGAACCTTCACATGCACAATCAACATGCTTTACTGTGGGAATCCCACTGAGCGGACCAGCGGACTTCAATGACCATAAGATGCCCCTTCAATCACATCTGCTGCTTCTTCCACTTCATCTGTTACCATGCCAACTATTGAGATGCAGGTCTTCAACCGCAGAACCTTGGGTTCTTTACCCCCTCCAGTCACACTGACTGATAGACCGCCTTCAGCTGTAACAGAAGCGGACATGCCTGCTGTTTTTGACCGATCTCAGAGAATGAGCACACCACAAGTTTCTCAATCCACAGTAACATCTCCGCCTGCACCTCTCTCACGGTCCAGCAGTTCACCGTACTCCACCCTCTCTCAGCACAGCAGCCAGCCCACAAATTCGCAGTTGCAGTCACATAAAAGATTGTTTCCTCCTACACATGACAAAGCTAAGAGGTTGAACTCCACCATCTCCAATCTGTTGGCCATGGAAATGCTGCTCTTTCCACCTGGTAGATACAGACGGTTTCCGAAAGTTGATGGCCGTCGCAGTCCCCCAGTACCAATTGCCCAGTCGCCATTACTTTTCTAGGAAAGCAGTGCCAGCGCTACACCAGCATGTCGCAGACAACATCACCCGTTCCTTGACTAAATCTCTGTCTGCCAGGGTGAATTTCACCACAAATACCTGGATGAGTAAGCATGGCCAAGGGCATTACATCTCGCTGACTGGACACTGGGTGACTATGGTGGCTGTGGGGACAGGCGCTGCTCCACAAGTCTTGGAATCCCCAAGGCATGCAGGACACACTTCTACATTTAACACTTCCTCCACTGCTTCTGCCTCCTCTAAGGCTATCTCTTCTAGGGCCTCCACTTGCACCCTCAACTTCTGCCTTAACAAGACACCTTTTCCAACAGTGCAGAAAGAATCCCCACCACCTCTGTACTGCGCAGCCAGGGGTCACCGCAATTAGGCAGTATTAAAATTAGTATGCCTTGGAGATCGCAGTCATACAGCTTAAGTGTTGTGGAAAGATCTCCAGGCTGAGTTTGAGCAATGGCTGTCTCCTCTGTACCTGCATCCAGGGAAGGCCATGTCAAATAACGGTGGAAACCTGGTGGCGGCCCTATAGCGAGGCAAACACACGTGCCTTGCATGGCTCATATCCTTAACCTAGTGGTACAGCGCTTTCTCTGCCTCTATCCTGGCCTGGGTGAGCTGCTCCAGAAAGCACATAAGCTGTGTGCTCATTTCTGCTGTTCACATCCATCTGTTCATCGACTTGCATGGATACAGAGGTCTTTTTCCATGCCAGTTAACAGGTTGATATGTGATGTGCGGACACAGTGGAATTCACTCTGCACTTGTTGAAGTGACTGTGGCAGCAGCAACGAACCCTGACGCAGTATGTCATGTCTTATAGCCTGGACCAACGCAGTATGGACGTGGCTCATATCACGTTTATAGAGTGGGCACAAATTAAAGACCTCTGCACCCTTTTGAACAGTTTTGAAATGGCTACTAAGATGGTTAGCGCCGACAAATCAGTCATCAGCATCACTATTCCCGTCATCTATTTTCTGGAGCAGCCATTGAATAGCCTGAATAAGAAAATGGTGGTCACAGAAGAAGAGGTAGCAGAGGAGGATGAGGAAGGGATAACATTGTCTAAGTTCAAGACTGTTACACAGGTGGGTGCCAAAGGAGGGTGGATTACTGCGATCTTGGGGGGCTGGTGATAACAGACAAACTTATCGAAGGTGCAAGATCCGAGGAACAAATGGAGGAGGAAGAGGTGATGGATGGATGTCAGATGAAGAGGATTATCCTCCCCTCTGTTGTTCGCTGTTGGCAGGAGGGGACGGAGAAAACGAGCCTCATTGTTACCCAGCAACCAACACACCATGGGCTTGGGCCTCATGTTAGAGCCCGACACATGAGTGTCTTCTTGCTGCACTATGAAAAACATGATCCCCGTATAGTTATGATTAGGAATACTGCTGACTACTGGGTCGCCACTGTTAGATCCACGTTATAAAACCAAAATTTTGCCAGATGATTTCCACCCTGGAAAGGAACCCACGAATGCTGGAGTATCGAAACATGCTTTTACACAACCTTAAGAGAGCTTTTCCCCAAGACAGCAGTGAAGTACACAGTTCGCATCGCAGCTCTAGATTTCCAACCTCCAGCACGTCAATTCATCAATGCCAAAACATTAGCAGCAGCAGTGGAAGTGGAAGAAGCAATTTCTTTGACAATTTTTAGACCAACTCGTGCACCAGCACAACAGAGTCAAAGTCTTACACGTGGTGAATGAATGGAGAGGATTGTGCATGAGTATTTAGAATTGAATGTCAATACTACCAGGGAAGGTTTGGACCCTTCCACATTTTGGTCTTCCAAAATGGATGAGTGACCTGAGCTTGCCTCACATGCCTTGGATGTTTTATCGTGCCCAGCAGCCAGCATTCTCTCAGGAGACTGCCACACAGTATTTGCACAATCTACTTCAATGCTGTAAATCGATTTCACACAGTACAGGATCGTATCTATTTCACTGACAAGTTCACCTTCAGTAGAACTAGCTCTAGAGCAGAAACGACCTCTTTGCACTGTGACACTGAGCAAATGGCACCAGCAAAACAAGATGTCCGCTTTTAATGTGTCCAGGGACATGTGACTTTGGCAACCAATCACAGAAGACCTTGTGTCATGATGTTGAGGATGATTGCCAGAATAAACACAAAGTAAAAAAAAAAAAAAACTCTTTCCGCTCCTGGAATCTCTTCACACCCTCCTTTAACCCCTTCACATACCCTCCCCTCATCAGGGGTCCCCCTGTCTACCTCGCTCATCATACACAATCATTATCATAGCCAAAGTAATACAAAAGCATTAGTGGAAACGCAATGATTTACCAAACTGTGACCGACTTTCGCTGACTGAGTAAAAATGCTCTTAAAAGCAAACACGAATCCGAATGTGCTACATCAGTGCCGAATTTTTTAGATTAGAGAGCGTTTTCCGAACACATTCACTCATCTTTAGTTGTCACTCTGTAAAAGGTGTATATACTGGACTTGCTAACAGGTGATCGATGGCGGTGTCAATTTCCAGACCCTCTGCAATCTAATATTGATGACCGATGAAAGGTCAACGCTTAAATATAAGAGACTAATAGGATTCCTATTACTACCATTGTACTGTTCTATCACTATCCAAGGGAAAAGTTGTCTGGTCCCTTCACGAAATATGCTCCAAATTAAATTGTTAGCTTAGTACCTTCTTTAGTTATAATTCCTAATATAATAACACCATGTTCTAAAGTTACTGAAATATTTGGTACCTACAGTCACGACAGTATTAGGTGACATTCTCAGCACCCATCTTGTTGATATCTCAGTCAAAGATTAAAATAATGAAATTTGTAGCTACCTTCACTGCACAGTAGTCAAAGAATCCAGTTTCTGAGAATACTGCTACTAATATCATCTGAAATGAGAAAAATCAAAAGTGTTAAATGCAAAGACATGATATTCATCCTTAAAGTATTCACATTTGTGTGCTAAAACAAAACTCTTTGTCTATGATTCAGACAATTAATCTTCTTTTCCCTTCAAATAGTGTGGTGACTTGCTTAAACTCACTTGCATGAGATAAGTGATTGAGGTCAACAAGAGTGGCCATTTTTGTCTTGCAGATCTGGTCAACCATATACTGGATTATATTTACATAGATGACATTACAGTACATTTACTGTACTTCACCACAGAGAAGTGTATGGCTAGATGATTGGCAGTCATCAGGGTTTCTCAAGTGTGTGCTGCGGCAATGAGCTGATCTCCGGGCTGTCTTCCATAGGACGCAAAAGAATTTTAAAAATACATAAGTACCTACAGTATATTAAGAAGGATGTAAGGTTTTACTTGACAAGTACCAACTGCCCTGCCCATTTTTCTTTTTGCCTGGTTCTTAACCTCGTATTGATTCCTTGAACAGTATTTTTTATATGCCATCTATTTTTCAATAAAAATTTTCATTTTTGCATTTATCTATTGTCTTAATGATGCTTCTCATGTTAGGGTCTTTATGAAATTCTGCATGTGACCTTTTCTTATATATGGGACTATATCGGTTTCAAATGTTGCAAAATAACAGGCTGTTCCACTGTTCCATCTTGGACATTTATGGAATATTTACAGGATGTGTCAAAAATGTCCCAAGTATGCTTGGCAATTTTAGGATTCAACCTAGCAAGGAGTTAAAATACATCAGTGTCCAGCCACCTCTATTTTCAACAGTCAATTACAAGGCTCCATTCTACACACAGAACTATCACTCAGGGTATATCTTGTTAATATGGTATAAAATAGGTTGACCCCAATAATATTTAATGACTGTAGCAAACAATTCTTTAACTATCCTAGCGTTCTATTTTAAAAGTGCAGTTCAATATTGTATTAAGAAAATTTAATCATAAAGAACAAGACTAATGAAAGAAGGAATATTAAATAAAAAGACAATTACTGTACACCTAACTTTCAACTGACCGTGACACTTCCATCTGGTACATTGTTGTTTTGTTATTAGACTATTAATCATGTACAATAAAAATGGATTTCTCTGTTTGGAAATGCAAAAATGTAATTAAACTCAGGCTGTTATACATATTAACCAATTCAGAACAGAGCCATTTTATCCAGTCCCTGATCAAGGACATTATTGGGGTTTTCCATACATGCTCTTTTAGCAGCACTACACAATGTTCTCATTCAGGAATACAAATAATACTGTACTTGTGTATTTTTTTTTCAAGATACATGGGGCTTAATTTTTATGTACTTTTTTATGCTGCAAACAGTAATATGTATAGAAAATAGTGACTTGCAAAAAGTATTCACCCCCTTAACTTTGTACCTATTTTATTATTATATTATGACCTGTGTTTAAATTTTTTTTTATTTGGCCAGAAAAAAACCCTTTGCTTACACACAAATTGTTAGGCTCATTTTCAGTTTGACAAAAGACATGTGGAACACTCCACAATTTTATGGAGAAAGGTGCTGTGGTCAGATAAGACCAAAATTGAACATTTTGGCCACGAAGATAAATGCGATTTCTGGTGCCAAACCAACACAGCTCATTACCCCAGGAACCCCATCCCCATAGTGAAACATGGCGGTGGCAGCATCATGCTGTAGGGATGTTTTTCGGCAGCAGAGACAGGGAAAATGGTCCTAGTCAAAGGGAAAATGGATGGTGCAAAATACAGGGATATTCTTGAGCAAAACCTGTTTCAGTCAGTCAGTGATTTGAGAATAAGATGGAGAAAAATCCCAGTGGCCAGATGTGGAAAGCTCATAGCGACATATACAAAGTGACATGCAGCTGTAATTGCCACAAAACAAAGCTCTTTAAAGTACTGAATTTAGGGGGCGAACACTGAAGTTTTCAATTTTTTTATCGTATTTGTTGTCTGCATCACCATAAAAATAAAACCAAAAATATTCACAGTTGTAGGCATGTTCTTTACATGAACTGATGCAAATGCTCAAAAAAAAAACCCCAAAACAAATTCTAAGTTGTGAATGAGCAAAACAAAAAATGCGAAAGGGGAGGTGTGTGTGAATACATTTCCAGACCACTGTACATGTCCATTATTCACTTTGCTGTGTATTTTCTTTAAAGCCACAAAGAACTACTATAAAAAAAAATTAAATTGTGTTCTTTTTTCATAGAATTTTTTATATATTGGACACTTCTTTCAATGGCACTAAAAACCGTAATTTGGACTAGTGATGCCAATTTTTTTCTAATGTTTTTTTTCTTAGTTTTTTTTTTCACCCATTTATTCTATCCACTTTGCCCCCCAAAGGTCTTTTGGAGAGCATGTAAACATATTACTACATTATTTTAAATCGCTGTTTGCCTCTGTAACTGGGGCTGGTTAATTAGCCACAGCTACAGGAGAAATTCAGCTTAGAGGCTGCATAATAGAGCGGACTATCTTTAAGAACCAAACAGCTTCTGGTTTCTTTGTGGACCCACCAATCACAGGATCACTGGGCCATAAGCAGAAAGCCCTAAGGTGCTTTTTAATCTATACATATATTTGTTCAGAGTTGTGCATAGAACGATCAGGAATACAAAAATAATGCATCCCAGAAATGCACAATGCAGTGACTTTTTAGAACATACAGTTGTGCTCAAAAGTTTAGATACTGTGGCAGAATTTTTGCTTTCTTGGCCTTTTTTCAGAGAATATGAATGATAACACCAAAACTTTTTCTCCACTCATGGTATGTAGTTGGGTGAAGCCAATTATTGTCAAACTACTGTGTTTTCACTTTTTAAATCATAATGACAAAACAAAATATCCAAATGACCCTGATCAAAAGTTTACATACCCCACTTCTTAATACCGTGCATTGCCCCCTCTAACATCAATGACAGCTTGAAGTCTTTTGTGGTAGTTGTGGATGAGGTTCTTTATTTTCTCATTTTCTCAGATGATAAAGCTGCCCACTCTTCTTGGCAAAAAGCCTCCAGTTCCTGTAAATTCCTGGGCTGTCTAGCATGAACTGTGCACTTGAGATCTCCTCAGAGTGGCTCAATAATATTGAAGTCAGGAGACTGAGATGGCCACTCAAGAAGCTTCACTTTGATCTGCTGTAGATAATGACAGATTGACTTGTTTTGGATCGTTGTCATGTTTGAACATCCAAATACGTCCCATGCGCAGCATCCAGGTTGATGACTGCAAATTTGCCTTCAGTATTTGCTGATAACATGCTGCATTCATCTGTCCTTCAACTTTGACCAAGTTTCCTGTGCCTTTGTAGCTCATACATCCCAAAACATCAGCCCTCCACTTCTGTGCTTTACAGTAGGAATGGTGTTCCTTTCATCATAGGCCTTGTTGACCTCTCTCCAAATAAAACATTTATGGCTGTGGCCAAAAAGTTCAATTTTGGTCTCATCATTCCAAATTACCTTCTTCAAAAAGTTTTAAGGCTTGTCTCTGTGCGATTTTGCGTATTGTAGGCAAGATACTTTCTGGCATTTGTGCAGTAATGGCTCCACTCTGGGGAGATCTCAGCAGCACAGTTCATGCTAGACATCCCAAGAATTTACAGGAACTTGTGGCTTTTTGCCAAGAAGAGTGGGCAACTTTACTATCTGATAAAATAAAGAACCTCATTCACAACTACCACAAAAGACTTCAAGCTGTCATTGATGCTAGAAGGGGCAATACATGGTATTAAGAAATGGGGTATGTGAACTTTTTATCAGGGTCACTTGGATGTTTTGGGTTGTTATTATGATTTAAAAAGAGAAAACACAGTAGTTTGACAAATGGCTTCACCAAGCCACTAACCATGAGTGAAGAAATAGTTTTGGTGTTATCATTCATATTTTCTGAAAAAAGGCCAAGAAATCAAAAATTCTGCCTGTGTATGTAATCTTTTGAGCACAACAGCCAATTTAAGAGGACTAGCATAGCCTGCATAAATGTATAATCAGTGAATGCCGCAGTCATCTTGGATGAAATCTAGATAATGAATGGATATTTCAGTTCATATCAGGATAGAACGATAAAACAATCAATATAGTGTGTTATACAGCAGTGTTAATGAAAAAGATTAGTGTAGTCTGTGAAGAGAAAATACAAAGATTCAATAGATACAGCAAGTGAAATAAGTATTGAACACATCACCAATTTTCTAAGTAAATATATAAAGGTTCAAAAAGTGCCATTGACATGAAATTTTCACCAGATGTCAGTAACAACCCATCCAATGTACACAGGCAAAGAAATTAAACCATAGATGTCCATAAATTAAGCTGTGAATTGAGAAATACCACAGGGACAAAGCATTGAACATGCTTATTGAAATTTAAATACTTTGCACAAAAAGCCTTTGCTGGTAAGGACAGCTTCAAGACGCCACCTCAGATGTGATTTTGTCTCATTCTTGCACACAAACACTTTTCAAATACTAAATGCTCTGTGTGGTCCTTCTATGAACTCTGAGCTTTAGCTCTTTCCATAAATTTTGTATTGGATTCAGATCAGTTGATTGGGTAGGCCATTCTAGAAGCTTTATTTTTTTTCTCTAAAACCAATTGAAAGTTTTCTTGGCTGAGTGTTTAGGATCATTGTTTTGCTGAAATGTCAACCCTTATTTCATCATCATCTAGGTAGATGACATCAGATTTTTATCAAGAATGTCTCAGTACATTTGAAAAATATTTAGACTTGAGAGTCCTCAGTGGTTGATACCTTTTAATGGCTAACTGAAAAGATGGTAACAAATTGCAAGCTTTTGAGACTACTCAGGTCTCTTCATCAGTCTTTGCCTGATGAAGAGACCTGAGTAGTCTCGAAAGCTTGCAATTTGTTACCATCTTTTCAGTTAGCCATTAAAAGGTATCAACCACTGAGGACTCTCAAGTCTAAATATTTTTCTATCTACTGGCTAACACGGTACGAAGATACACATCTTTCCTATATCAGTACATTTGTTCATTCATTCTTCCTTCAATTATATGAAGTTTTCCAGTGCCATATGCTGAAAAACAGCCTCACACCATGATGTTTCCACCTCCAAACTTCACGGTTGGTATGGTGTTTTGGGGGTGATATGCCATGCCTTTTGACCTCCAAACATAGTGTGTATTATGGTATCCAAAAAGTTCAATTTTGGTCTCATCTGACCAGACTATATTCTCCCAGTATTTCACAGGCTTAGCTAAGTGTTTTTGAGCTAACTTGAAATGTACTTGAATATGCTTTTTGTTCATGAAAGGTGTCTTGCATGAACGTGCAACAGATCATGGAAGTTAAGTGCATTATTTATTGTTTTCTTTGAAATAATTGTACCTGCTGATTCCAGATCTTTTTGTTGATCTCCACAGGTGGTCCTTGGCTCTTGGACAACTCTTCTGATAAATCTTTTCACTGATCTGTCTGAAATCTTGTGGTGAGCACCTGGTTGTGGTGCAATGATGGTGAAATGACGCTCTTTCCACTTCAGGATTACGTAACCGATAACCAATGCCATCTGTTTGTTTTGCAACAATAAAGTTGCAAAGGTCCTGAGATAGCTAACTGGTTTTAGCAATCATGAGATGTTTCTTCTGTAGTACCATGGTAATGAGATACCTTGTTATAAGCCATCCGTTGAACCAGCTGATATTTCTGACCAAGTGTCAGGATTGCTTTCTAATTTCTGATAGATTTCAGCTGGTGTCAAGACTTTCTGTGGCTTTTTGCAAGGGTTCAATACTTTTTTCCCCATGTGATTTCTTATTTCTCAACTTAATTTACGGACATCTATGGTTTAATTTCTTTGCCTGTGTGGATTAGATCAGTTGTTACTGACATCTGGTGAAAATTTCATATCGATAACACCTATAAAAATCTCTACTGACTATATACATTTGAATTTTAGTGTTCACATATACCTAAAGCTGCATCTCCTCTAGTAGTATACTACAAACAAAAACTCAAATTAATTAATTAACTCAAATGTGACTCATGAACAAGCACTCCCTTCCTTGCCACTAAATAACATTCACAGCCAGGTTTGATTCCATTGATTTTGTATATTCTTCCATTATGTTTACATTTAGCTTTTTATTTGGCATCTTGGCACCGTCAAGGTTGAAAACTATTCATCCTCCAGACATGGATTATGACATAAAACAGAACGATGGACAGGTGAGGGATATTGTTTGTTATTTTTGTTTTATTACAGAAGACGAGGAATTCAATGGAATGGGTTTTAGGGGAGTATAACTGTGTTTGTTATTCTTAAAGTAAAAAAGTGTGATTTCTTATATATGAAATAAAAGACTTTATTCTGGTTGTGTGTTTATTAAGAATACAATTATAGGATTAATAATGGATAGGTGTCTTCTAGACGCCTCTCAATTACTAATCCGTGGGCTTGATGTCATCAGACAATACAAAGGTGACATCAATCCCAAAAATATTAACCCCACTTGCCACCACCACAGGGCAAGTGGGAAGAGCCGGGCAAAGCATCTGCGCCTTCTCTAGGCGGCTGCAGGCTGCTATTTTTAGGCTAAAGGAATAATAATAATAAATAGTACTCGCGCTTTTTGATCA
>VIAB01004379.1:95833-107786 GCA_009801035.1 Oophaga pumilio | reverse complement strand
GGATTTTACAGGTAAGTTCTTACCAAAATCCGTGTTTTATAAATATTGCATTCAAAAGGGAACATATGCAAGGGGGAAGAATCAAAAAGGTTTTTTTCCATTTCAATTTTTTATCATCCACATACATAGCAGAGGCATAAAACTACATACTGAGCAGGTACTCATCCTTCCATGTCCAGTGCAGCGCTTTGATAATTGTTTACATGCTGCAGCGGTGAAGTCATTACAAGACTGCTGCAGTGACTCTACTGATGTACAGATGTAGCCATGTTTACTTTAAAGTGAACATGACATCTGATGCATGCTGCCTAATCTGTGGGCAGCAAGTATGAGGCACCAGCTGTATTAACTTACCCAGATACGTCTGACTCTGCAACACTGCGGCGTTTCAACAAAAACATACTTTAATAGCTACCAGTGAGTGAGACCGCGCTGGAGACTAGTTAGACAGGCGGGTCCCTGGTGGCTTCTACCCGCCCACTGCCTTTAATTGACAAGTCTCTGCATATGTAGTCAAAAACCTGTAACTCCAGGGCAGCGGGCGAGGAGCTGCCTCCAGGAACTTTCCTGTCCTCATAATCTAAAGCTCGATCTCAGTCCCGGGTAGCTTTTAAAGTATATTTTACTCTGAATCTCAGCAGCATTTCTGTGCCTCTCTGTTAGAAAAGCATAATGTACATAATTTTTAGGCATGTGCTACTGCTCCACTTTGGAAAATGGGGCAAGTTTTACATTTTGGCCAAAACTGTATTTTTATAGGAGTTTTAACACCGAAAAGTCAAATACCATTTGTATTAAACGCAGAAAAAACTGTACAGGTGCAATGAATCACATGCTGTTCCTCCACTATATTTAAAGCAACATTTTCTCCCACTGTTTAGTACAATTTTAGTTTTGGAAGCATCATTATAGAATCTTGCCCTTTTCTGAAATATCACTAAACTTGTAAAATGTCATACTGCTTCAATATAATGACTTTAAATCTGCTATAATTTCCCAAATTATACTTTGAATGCATTTGTACAGAACTTTATGACCTTATACATTGTTTCATAATGCTACCCAAAAAAAAACACAGGCAGTATATCTATGACCTTCAAAATGCTATGCAAAATATGTTTACGGGAATGTAATTTTTCTAAATTAGTCTATAAGCTACCAAATGTATAGCCTGTAATATACTATTAGGCCTTATGACCATACAGCAGATTTGCTTAGTGTAAAGATTTTAGAAGAATATACAACAGAAAAATCTGCAAAAAAAAATTCCAAATCAATGCAGGTGAATGGAGTTTAACAAATCTTCAAAATTCTCTCCATGCACATATATAAACACAATTGTAAATAGCTCTAGCCTAATGTCACATTCAGACAATTCAAGGGCTAGCTCAAGGTCTACTAACCATAACATAAGCATATACAGTATGAGGCTAAAGGACTGGCCATGGGTCTACTGACCTAACATAAGCATAGGCAATATGAGGCTAAAGGACTAGCCGTGGGCCTACTGACCATAACATAAGCAAATACAGTATGAGGCTAAAGGACTGGCAGTGAGTCTACTGACTATAACATAAGCCTACACTGTATGAGGCTAAAGGACTAGCCATGGGTCTACTGACCATAGCATAACCATATACATTATGAGGCTAAAGGACTAGCTGTGGCTCTACTGACCATAACATAAGCATATATGGGGCTGTCAAGTTCAAGTCAGGAAACCTACAGCCAGTCCTTGAATCATGTGTGAATATGGCATAAGACTTATTTATGGCTATTTTGTAGTAATCAGCAAGATCCTCTTTAAATACTATGCAGTTTATAGAAAGAAGCAGGAATATTACCAATCATTGAAAACAAGCTGCTTTAAACATCAGCTTGTTAAAAATTACAGATTAATAATTACCATTCCAAACAGAAGTGCCAGCGTTTCATAATCAATCCACTCCACTACCTTCACCAAGCTTGGTCTCTACAATTAGAGGACAAAATGTATTAAATAAAACTGCTAATTACCCATATAATGATTAGCGGCACAAAATATACACTCCATTTAATAATCAACTATTCAAATATGCATTAAAGGAAATTAACATTTACATGAACATCATTTTCCTATGCAGTCTGTTCGCAGACTGATATAGCCTAATTCTTTCATTTGTGAATTTCTCCCTCTAATTGCTTTCTCGCTATTTAATCATATTTAAAAGAACCTTGTATTTTGTGCCTTCACCATATAACAAACATTGATTTTAATTTTAGAAGTTCAAAATGACTATTCCAACAAATGCCAAGAGACCAATGTGTACAGTACATCATTTGTACTGTAAGCGCTACGAAAACTTTTTACATTTCACTTGAAGTTAACAGCCAGGATGTGATTTTCTCTGTTCCTTTCTATAGTGATGATTAGTCACTGCTCTTTCCTAGAGCAGAGCTGTTCAGGGAGCTTTTAACTTCCACCTAGATGTTATGAATGTTTTAGAAATGAATTCTGAGCAGAAGCTCCCTCTGGTGGCTACAAACAGTACTGAACCATTCAATGAGGATTGGCAATCAGGAATCACAGACTGGCTGGATATAAGGGAGGTTTCCCCCCATCATGGTTGCCAGTGATCAATTGTTCTTGTCTCAAAGTTGTTTCCTGGTTCACTTGGAAGCTTTCTGAGTCTTGCCTCTTCTCCTGCTCTCAGATAAGATATTTTCTGTTTTTTGTTTTTGTGCTTGCCATTTGCATATTTCTCTGCATTTCTGTGAGGTTGGCCAGGTTCCCCTTTAGTTGTGGTGGTTAGTCAGGGTACTGCAATCCAGTAGATTCCAACCTCTCTGGTGTATTGCTGTTTTTGCCTACTCTCCTCAGCTACCAAAACATAACACCTAGAGCAGAGACAGCAAAAAACATTCTTGCAGACTGAGAACCTTTACATCCTGCAATCAAAAGACAGTGGGCGCTTGTTTGGGCTTGTGCAGACTATCAAATTTTCGTTCCGAGTACGATACAACAAAAACATGAGATCGCACTTGGACCAATGTTATTCTACTGTATAGGGTCGTGCACATGTCCGATTTTTTCCTCGGACCGAGTCTGTCCAAGAAAAGAAAAATAAAAGAATTGAAGTACGCACAATTTGCATCCATAAATCAGATTGTACTCGGCCATGCAAGTCAACGGGTCAGTCAAAAAGAAAAAAAATTGGACCGCAATTGGATGACATCCGACTTTGATCTGATTTTCACGGATTGACAGGTAGAGAAACTTTTTCCCCATCTTTTCCATATCTGGGAAAATTTGATCCAACTCTTTTCAAACTCTGACCGGAGTCTAATCCGAGTGTGATTTGCTTACTTGGACTGATTTTCTTGGACAAGAGAAAATACGGTCGTGTGATCCTAGCCTTAGGAAGATTAAAAAAAGCCAACATATTTTTGAGCTAACTACCAAGAAAGGAAATATATGAACAGAAAACAACAGATTTTCACAGTGTAGCTCCATTATGAAGAAACATTGACGGTCTACAGAATGTACCCGAGCCCCCACCAATTATAAACCAACAGCGATATGTATTCACTTTATAAGCTAGAGAAAAACACTTTATGCAATGTGGTGGTTAAGTAAAGTTTTCTTCTGGTGTCATCAAGAATCATCTTTCCAATAAAAAGTATAATATTTAAGCTCTACCTAATAATTACGGTAAATTGCAGAACATCTGCTGCTTTTATTGCTCCTAGGTAATAGATCCTCAGATTGATGGATGAAATGTGCCAAGCTATATAAATGTAGTTAAGGAAACATTAAAATGAATGTGTTGTAGGCTATATGCCAAAATGCAGCTTCCGAAGAATATTTATATAGAGAAATGATCCTGACATTAGAATAGGAAGTCTGATAAAATACTATCTTGCTTAAGCTATAGATCTACACATTTAACGCCTTCACCCATTCAGTTTTTTGTTTTCGTTATTTACTCCCCTTCTTGCCAGAGTCAGAACTTTTTTTTGTAGGACAAGTTGTACTTTTGAATGACACCATTGGTTTTACCACATAGTGCACTGAAAAACAAGTAAAAAATTACAAAAAAGTGCAATTTCACAATTTTTTTTATTACTACTTACTATGTTCACTGTATGGTAAAACTTACCTGGAAATAGGATTCCTCAGGTAAGTATGAGTACACATACCAAACATGTATACTTTTTTTTTTTTAGTGGTGAAAAAAATTCTGAAATTGGTATGAAAAAAGTTATTTAGCTTGTTGCCATTTTCTGAGACCCGAAGTGCGGTTTCCATTTTTGCATTTTATTGCAATGAAATTGTTGGTTTTTTTTTCACATGGGGCAAAAAGGGGGACAATATATTTTCACTTTTTACTGTGTTCAATAGTCTCCTTAGGAGATTTGAAGCTCTGATTGTCCGATCGCTGATCCACTTGATGGCTGATTACATAAAGAAAGATGCAGGCCCGATGTTAAATATACATCAGTCATGAAGGGGGTTAAGGTGCACACATCATATCCAGCTTTAAAGCTTAAAGAGATTGTCCAACCCTGATATCCAAATTGTTTTTTATAAAGCTAACTACATACTCATTGGCTGTTAGTTACTGCTCCAGAACTGACCCATCATTCATCCCAGCACTAGGACAGTGGCAGCACAGTGATCCGATCTCCTCTCATCCGTAGAAAGCAGCAGCAATAATCTACCTCGCAGTGGTGGCAGAGCCGTCACATGTCCCCTATGTTACCCCTAACAGGAATAGTGTGAAGGAATCTATAGTAATGTATGTGTTAGAGTATCTATATCTACAGTATGCTGCCAAGCATGGTTCTATGCCGCTGCTACATTGTAGCACAAAGCAGGCAAGTAAGGTCACTTTGCGACACCTGCAGTGCGGTGTCAAGCTCCACATTTTTTCTGCTTGTTGTGGTAATCTACGGGACGTAATGTGACCTTATTTATTTTATTTCTGCTGCTATGTACACACTATGCAATTGTATGCATGCTGACTCTGCTGTCTAAATGTATCTGGCTTCTCTCTGCATTTCTATTGCGAGAAGTAGAGCAAGTCTAGACGGCGGGTGTGATGGCAAGTATGCAATTTGCATGCAGCCTTGTCAACGACTGTTTGCATAAGTCATAAGTCAGCAGTCTACCCTCACATAGAATGGCTGCAGACTTTTATGTCAAGCCTGGACAACTTCTTTAATGCTCAATAGAAAGATGATGGATACATAGATAATAAGTAGATCGATACCCTTACATTGTAAGCCTACGGAGCCTTGTTCTAATGCTCCATAAACTTACATTGTATAAGCCTCTCCTGCATCCTTCAGAGAGTAGTGTGAACCAGAGAGTCTGCAGAGTTGTGACATCATTGAGAAAATGAGCAGAATAGCACTGGATCCTGGAGAAGACTGCGACAGGTGATTATAAAAACAGAGTGACTGCTTCAGCATTCAAACAACCGGCAATCAAAACTTCTGGCATGCGTAATGTTGCTGTTATTTAAGTTATACATTTAGGTTTACTGAAAACTACTTTAGTTTAACAACTTACATCACCAACTGCTGCCAAAGCTGCAAGCGCTGCCAAGGAGCCCAACATAGCTGCTAGAGTTCTATGAACAATCTACAAAAAAAAAATATATGTTTTAATTGTAGCCATGGTAGTTTTTCTCAGCGAGAAATAAAATGATTAATTTAGTTGAAACATTAAGTAGATAATTTGTAAAACTAGATACTGACAGCATACCACTGTGTTTCAGATACATTTTTCGATGGAAGCCTTGGCCAAGAAAATTGAATATTTGCCTTGGGTGCTCTGGCAATTCATTTAAAGCATATAAATGAGTAACATTTTAACATAGGAAAACATGTCAGTAAGTTTAACCTACCGCCCCCCAAATCACTTATTTTTTTTACTGGGCTACATACACTCACTGATACCTATAATGGGAATTCTTTGCTTGAATCTTGAAAAAGTCTTAGTTACTTACCGGTAACGGGATTTTCGGAGCCCATTACAGCATCACAAGAGAGGGGATTTGCCCTTCAAGGACAGGAAACCTACAGACATAAAAGGGCGGTACCTCTCCCACGCTTCAGTTTGGATTACAGAGCACAAGAGGACCTTCCATGGTTAATTGAAAAATGTATGCTAATCCGAACACCAACTAATTCCCTAAACGTAATTATATACGTACAGGTGAAGACGTGCTCACCCACAAGTGAAGAGGGGGGATATAAGGGTGCTGTTATGGGTTCTAAAAAATCCTGTTACCGGTAAGTAACTAAGACTTTATTTGATCCCCCCATGACAACACCATGAGAAAATTACAGAGAGATAAAAATTTAGGGAGGGATTACAGCCTGAAGCACCCTTCTTCCAAATATCGGAAGAGGCATCCATCCACATCAAGCCTATAATGTTTATAAAAAGTGAAAGGAGAAGACCATGTAGCTGCCTTACATATTTGCTCACTCAAAACCTCCAATCTGTCCACCCAGGAGGCTGCCAAGGCCCGTGTGGAGTCAGCCCTCAGAAATTTTGCCGCTGTCTTACCACTCGATGTAAAAGCTAATGAAATGGCCTCCCTGATCCACCTAGCTAAAGTGCCTCTTGAAATTTTAAGTCCTTTCCTTTCACCCTGAAAGGACATGAATAAAGAATTATCCTTTTTCCAAGGATTGGTAACTGACATGTACACTAAAAGGCACCTCCTGACGTCTAGTGTATGGAACTTCTTCCAATTTTTAGGGTTGGGAAGAAAGGATGGAAGCACTATCTCCTGCAATCTATGGAATTTAAAAGCTACCTTTGGTAGGCAAGATGGACCTGGTTTCAAGATAACTCTTTTGTCCAAGAACTGGGTGGAAGTCAAGAAAGAGCCTGAATATCACTCACCCTTCAGGCAGATGTCAATGTTACAAGAAGGTCTGCTTTAAGGGAAATAATCTTTATTGGAGCTGACTCAATGGAGTCAAATGGTGATTCTGTCATAGCTGTTGGGACTAAGTTCAGGTCCCATGGCATTATCCTCTCTTTAAGGATTGGCCTAGATCTAGCTGATGCCTTAATAGAGATTGCTACCCAATAATTCACTGCCAGATCATAACTAAACAGGGCCCCCAGAGCCGATATTTGGACTTTGAGAGTGCTAGTGGATAGCACTATCTCAAGACCTTTTTGTAGGAACTCCAGAATCTGACATATCGGAACTTCCCCCCTCACCCCAATTTTTGAATTTTATGTGGACAGAAACTTTCTCCAGGTTCTGGTGTAAATTTTGGTTATGGCCACTTTCCTGCTACCAGATTAGGAGAAAAACTTTTTTATCTCAACAGTGCCCTTTCAAATTCCACGCCATCAGATGTAGGCTGGACACTCGTGAATGGAAGACTGGCCCTTGAGAGAGGAGATCTGGGTGCTCCTGTAGTACCCATGGATCTGTGATTGACATAGCCCTCAGACATGAAAACCATGGCTTTTTAGGCCAAAAGGGGCGATTATATTAATCCTTGCCTTGTCCTCTCTGACCTTCCTTACTACCAACAGCAACAGGGCTAATGGAGGGAAGGCATAAGCCAGACTAAAGTCCCACCAGACAAGGAAGGCATCCACCAACAGTGGATCTACTCTGGGATTGTGAGAACAGAACTGTTCTACTTTTCTGTACCCCCTGGTGGTGAATAGGTCCATGTCTGGACCACCTCCCATCTGCAAAACCTGCCTGAAAATGGCCTGATTCAGCACCAACTCTCCGTGCCTCAGTTGGTTACAACTCAAAGAGTCCACTCTTATGTTCCCTCTTCCTCTTATGTGAAGAGCGGTTAATGACAGGAAATGGTTTTCCGCTAGGTGGAATATCTGATCTGCCACTTTCATTAAGAGTCTGCATCGGAACCCTCCCTTGGTGGTTGATGTAGGCCACAGTCACCAGATTGCAGTAGAGGATCCTCACATGATGTCCCTGTAGGGATAAAAGGAGCCTTCTTATTGCTAACTCCACCGCCATCAGTTCTTTTAGGTTAGGTGAGCTACCTAACTCATTCCCCCCTCAAAATCTCTTGGACAGTGACCTCGCCAAGATGGGCCTCCAACACGTAACACTAGCATCTGTAGTGACTACATGAGATATAAGATTCACCCAGGATAGGTTAGACAAATCCAGCCACCATGCAAGGGATTGTATTGAGGATGGGGATAAAAGACATAGCTTCTATGTACCCTCTAAGAGAATATCATTAAGCAAGATGTTCCACTGTAAGGCTCTATGAAATTGAGCCCACTAGACCACTGGGATGCAAGGAGTTAGTGATTCCTGAAGTTACATCACCTTTCTAAGGAACATAGAGGGACTATTCACAGCTCTCATCACCTGGCGTTGGATGCTTTCTAATTTACTAGCTGGTAGCCGACAGTCCTGAATTTCAGAGTCTAGCATTAGCTCTAGGAACTCCTGCACCTCTAGGGGATCGAGACACAACTTTTTAAGGTTTAACAGCCACCCCAATCATTCCAAAGTGGCCATTATTTCTTCCACCTGTGTCAAGCAGTGATGAGCCGACTTGTCTACTATTAAAAAAAAATTGTCCAGATAGGGGACAATAAGACATTTCTTTAGTGTAGATGTGCCATGACCTCTGTAATCACCTTGGTAGAAACCCAAGGGGCTATAGCGAGATCAAACGGGAGGGCTCTAAACTGAAAGTGTCTAATTGTGCCTTCTAAGACCACTGCTACCCTGAGGAACTGTTTATGATCCACATGTATAGGCACATGGTAGTATGCATCTTTTAGAGCTAACACTGAAACAATTTGTAAAGATTAGCTTTATTGCCGACCTTATAGGTTCTGTGTTAAAGAGGCGCACTTTCCGGAACTTGTATAGAGCCTTTAAGTTTATAATGGTTCTAAAGGAACGGTCTGGTTTCCCAATCAGAAAGAGGGGGAATAGAACCCCCTACCTCTTTCTGACAAGGGAATCTCCACAAGGACAGCCTTATGCAACAGTTCCAGGACTTCTGCTTCCAGCGCGTGCTGTTCCATGGAGCAGGATCAGGAAGAAGTGATCATAAATCTGTCCAGTGGGATTGAAAAAAAACTCCAACCTCAGCCCAGACTCATCAGGCTATGGATCCAGTCACTACTTGACATTTCAATCCAGGCAAGGTAGAAGGTCGACAGCCTACGCTTACCTGTCCTGGGCCGGCAGTCAATGAGGTGGTTTCTTATAAATATGAGAGGAGATCTGGCTGTACATATAGCTGCTACTGCTGGTTTTAGAGCTCCTGCAGACATCTCTCAGGTGCCCTTGAGTAAGGGGTCTGCCTTTTTTTCCAGTGGGTCCCTTCAAGTCCCCATATCCTCAAGGGGCAATGAGGACTTTTTAGACGCCTTAGGGACTGCTGCATCTAGCTTTGGGGCCTTCTCATAGGATAATGAGACAGGAGCCTAATAAAGGATATCTCCTTTTAAAAGCTGGGGAAAGAGAACCTTTCCTCTCCAGTCTTTTCCACTCTTGATGTACGAGAGAGTGGATCCTGTCATTTAAAAGGAAAGATCTGCGTTTTCTCTGGTCCAGGCCCCCAAACATGACTTCCTATACCTACCTCTTCAGTTTTGACTCCACTATCCCCATGGTATTTCCGATTGCCTTCACTAGCTTATCCACCTGGTCTGTAGGGAAGCAGGAGCGGCTAGAGCCATCATTCGAAGAGGAGGACGCGGATACAGATGACCCATAGGAATCCAAGCCCCTGACCGAGTCACTAAAAATTTCTGACTCAGGGGACTTAGTCTTTCTCTTCTTTTCCTTCCCCTTAATGACCTCTTCAAGGGATCGGGACCTCAGACTAATACACCTCTGCCCTGATAATCTTCCTTAGACTAGTAGTGAAATCAGGTGTTTCTTCTGCTATTGTCTGCTCAATGCAAGACTGGCACAGTCTCTTCTGACAAAATTCTGGCACTAGAGCGTACACTCCTTATGCTTTGATTTTGTTGTACACTTCTTTCGCTGGCAGAAATCAGGAGAAATAAGGCAAAGATTACATCACGGAGTTAACGTTCACAAAGATCACTTACCAGTGCGAATCAATGATATGGTACCGGATTATGATAGTGACACATCTCAGCCAAAAGCTGATGAATCATCCACTCTGCTGGAGCTCCTCTGACTGGAGCTCTTCTGACCGGACCTCTCTGCAGAATCACGTCTCTTACCGACACGGCTACTTCCCACACTGCTATGGAGTCATTGTCAGGATGTTTGAGGCTTCTCACTGAGCTGCTGCTGCACAGGCTGCTGCCGATGCTGCTCTGGTGATTCATTTTCCTTTGGAACTTGATCATGGGCCAGGAACCACAGAGACTTGTTCAGATGTCCTTTTAAATCATAGGACACACCCCCATCCAGCACCCCCAGAAATCTGGATCAACAGGTTCCACCTGTGGTCCTCCAGCGCCATCTTCCAAATGACTTTATCCTCCAGAACCGTCCGGCTGTGCCCCCTGCTGCTGTGACCGCAGGGAGCCCCCAACAGTCACGCCATCTGGACACTCGTGTCCTCCAGGCACTCCCCCCCGATACTAGGGCCCGCCCCGGACGTGTCTTCAGAGTCCGCCTCACCCCACAGCCACTGCTTTATGACATGGCCAGACAGCTCCAGGCCATACTCACTTGTCTTCGGCACAGACCACTACCGAGTTGGTACTAATACCCGGGTACCACTCACCTGCACCGCTCACTACTGTGCGGGCTTCAATAACACCTCAGCAGTGCCACAGGCTGATCGCCTCCATGCCACGCCACATTGATGCAGTAATTGATGCAAAAGGAGCCCCAATCAAGTATTGAGTGAATTTATTGAACATGCATTTCAGTAGGTCAACATTTCGATTTTAAAATAATTTTTCAACCTTGTGTTATAAAGTATTCTAACTTACTGAGATAATGATTTTATGGCTGTAAGCCATAATCATCAACATTAACAGAAATAAACACTTGAAATAAATCACTATGTTTGTAATGACTATACAATATGAGTTTCACTTTTTGTGTAGAAGAAATGAAATAAATTAACTTTTTACTGATATTCTAATTTAGGGAGAACCACTTGTACACTTGGAAATATCATGTATGTGAGGTGGCAGGTTCCCTTCAAATTGATTTCTTCCTTTTCATGACTTTTATCGGGTCCAAAATGTTATGCTCACTAGAAGAGGAGAGGAGGAGAGGAGGCGAGAACGAGAGAGACACAGATACCGAGACAGAGAGAGACACTGAGACAGACACCGAGAGAGACAGAGAGAGAGAGAGAGACAGAGACAAAGAGACAGAGTTCCAGCTGCAAAATTCTGGTTCCCAAAAGTTCTGGTCCCCATTGATTTCAATGGGGTTCAAGTTCGAGTACAGTTCTGGTACCCAAACTTTGGACTAAAGTTTGGTCAGGTAACTCACTAGTAAATAAAGCTCTAAAGCAGTTAGAACACAGTTATCCAAAGCTCCGAATTGACTGCATAAACAGTGATATGATAAAATGTGATTATTACATACAAATTCTACATTACCACTGTATCTCAGGACTCAGATTTCATACAGAAGTATTTTTTTCTCATTGCATGCCTTTTTTGCTCAATTCGTCATTTGAAGAATTTCTTCTAGGGGAGGATAATTTACTGATATATCACTGTATGAATCACCATACATTGAGTGTCTATAGCGCTTTAGTACAGAACTGTAAAAACTCCATGTGCCCAAGTACATCAACACTGTTAAGACTTGATAATATAATTTATTTTCCTGCACAATACAAAAGCGGCACTATTCTACATTTGTTCATCAATCTCCCAGTCATCTTATGAAAATTAAATAGACATAAGCTACTTTAGTGATATTGTGTGGAATAAAGGAAAACAATTACCGTATTTGTTCAACACATTTTTGACACAAAA
>VIAB01004378.1:26874-38176 GCA_009801035.1 Oophaga pumilio | reverse complement strand
TAAATGTTGTCTCTGTCTAAATATATATGGACCTAACTGTATTTATCTTCCGTATCTGTGCATCATGAATCATGGTATGTGGTAAAGGGGCCCTCTGAGACTCTTTCGCCTGGGGCCCACGAAAACCTGGAGCCGGTCCTGCATGCTAGATTCATAAAATTAAATTATATTACTCTAGTACGCAATATGTAAATATGATTATTGGAGGCAACTTGTTTTTTTGCTTGATACTTCAGATTTTTGCAGAATGTCATTCACTGACAATTATATATTTTAGGCTCAGAAAATGGCATTATAGTGCTATAGTTCGCAATATGTAAATATATAATAACTGGAGGCAACTTGCTTTCTACCAAAGGTGTTGCCATTTACTAATAGCTATTGATTTTGCCGTGTATATGTAATACTCGCTCTTCTAAGATGTATATTGTTAGATCTATATACATATACTGATGGTGGTTCTGGTGATGTATTCTTGTACTGATAGTGGTTGTGGTGATGTTGCCATATACTGATGGTGGTTTTGATGATGTACTCCTGAATTGATGGTGGTTGTGGTGATGTAGTCATATACTGATGATCGTTTTGGTGATGTACTCCTGTACTGATGGTGGTTCAGGTGATGGTGTTGTATACTGATGCTGGTTGTGGTGATGTAGTCATATATTGATAGTAGTTCTGGTGATGTATGCATGTACAGATAGGGGTTCTGGTGAATGTAGTCACATACTGATGGGTGGTTTTGGTGATGTATGTATGTACCGATGGTGGCTCTGGTAATGTATTCATGTATTGATGATGAGTCTGGCAATATATTCCTGTACTAATGGTATTTCTGGTGATGTATTAATTTACAGATGGTAGTCCTGATGATGTGTTCCTGTACTGATGGTGGTTCTGTTGCTGTATTCATGTACTGATGGTGGTTCATTTGCGGTTTTCCTGTACTGATGGTGGTTCTGGTGCTGTATTCCTATACTGATGGTAGTTCTGATGATGTATTCAACTGTTTTTTAGAACTACAATCAGCTGAACCTTTTAGTCTAATGTGTAAAGAGGTCTCCAAACTCTAACGCAAAAGATGAGGTTGGATGAGAATGATCCAGCATGTTGAAACTCTATTGGCAGCTGCTGTATCCTAGATAACAGAGAATTGCTTGGCTAGGTTGAATGTTTCTGTGAATGCGAATGTCAGGGGAGAAAGCTGTATGGAAAGCCTAAAGGGTTTTTTTTGTTTTCAGAAAAGCTGTGTCCCCAGTTGCAGTTCATTGTGAAAAAAAAGCTCACTGATTGGGGCAGTGCTGTCATTGTGATGTTAGTGCTGCAGACAACAACAGACACCTGAGTAGGAGCAAAAGGCTCAATATTGGAATTGGGTAGGGTGCGTAAGGCACATTGTTTGTTTGTTTTTTACAACAAATTGCGCCTGGGGACACAACTTTCCTGAAAACGGAAAACCCATTTAAACACCCCATACATATTAGAAGTCTAATTTTTCTTTTACATGTGAGAAAAAATGACCATATTTTATCACTTTTGGTGTTCTTTTTTTTCTCATAAGGAACCAACAAAATGTACATTTCTAGTCTTCTCCTATTAGACAGTAAAAAAAAATGCACTTGCATGACACACAGATGGTTACTAAGTTCTGTTCGTTTTCTGACTGACCCATTTGCTTGAATGGCGAAGGTTGTTTTGCAAATTGCATGAAAAACTAATCTGCATTTGTCTCAACAATGAGGCCCTGAAAAGTATAACTGATCGAAATTCCTATTAATTTCTCGGGGAATTCCAGATATTGTTGAGATAAATGGCAGCATGCTCATGTGTTCTGCGTAAACAATGAAGTAGAGGGCACCAAATGGAAAATTTTCCCTGGGAGCAGTTCAGACTAAGGCCGGCCCTGCCTGGTATTGACATTGTAGGCTGCAATTGATGGTCCATGTGAGAAATCGGTGGTCTGCACAGGCACATTGGCTATTATTGGATCAGTGTATTATCCATTGAGCACACTGACTGAAAATAAGGCATCTGAACAGGCCCTTAAGAAAAAGAAAGCTACTTACTTGACCAGTTGTAAATTTCAGTCTGATTCTTGCCACATGAGGATAGTGTAGAAGCAGCATAAGGTTTGGCAAGTGACTGGAATAGCACCATGTATATTAATCCCTGTACCTGACTAGAAAGTAGAAAAAACATGGGACAGTAAAACAGATTTTTTTTAATGAGTCATATGTTACACATTTCAGTAAGATTCATAATTCAGACTCTTCATACACTACGTCGTAAACATCTTTGAAACATGGTTTCAAAATTATGTCATTCGCTTTCAGAAGATCACAACAATTTTGTAAGCCGATACAGCATTTTGTTCACCAGTATTGATGCCGGGTGTGCTGGAGTAAGGAGTGCCAAATTCATCAAAAGGTTCGTGGCTCTTAATGGACTTGGTCCATCTTTAAGCTGCCATGCGCCAGTGTCAGAAATATATGCTGTAGTCACTCACGGCCTGTACCACATTCCTGTCATACATTAACTCTACTTTTATGAATTAAAATTAATTTTTTGGGCCACACTTTCACCAACTAAGCACCACCCACTATTCAATAAGTTTTGATACATGTCAAACTATTATAGCCGGTTTCTATAAAACCAGCTGTAAGGCATAATATCTGGGCATACTTGCCTACAGTCCTGCAAACTTGAATGTACAAGGGACAGTTATGATTGGCTGCCATTGAGGCGGGACGTAAAGGGGTTATCCGGGACAATTATTTTTTATTGCTAACTACCTGCCTGTTGTAGCCAGCACCAGTCACTAGCAGCATTGAGTGGGAAGCCAGCTGTCAATCAGCATGGCAAAATAAGTCACTCCCTATCTGCAGAGCAGTCGAGAAGAACAGCTGCCCTCTTGACATGGAGCAGCTGAATTGCTGGCGCCAGATACAACTAGCAGGTAATTGCCTCTGTTAGCAACGACTTGACTGTTAGCTTTTAGAACCACAGTAAAAAAAAAAGAAAAAGTCCTGGATAATCTCTTTAAATATCCTGATTTTGGCTATTTAAATATTGGAAAGTATGTGTGGGACTTTACTTTGAAGCTGGGGCAGAATGAACGTTAAGTTTCCTGTGAATGTATAAAAAGAGAGAGAATAGAAGGAGGGACAATCTGTCACTGTCATGGCTTCTCCTTGTCACTATTTGCATCTAACTAGGCTATTTTCTGTCTCTACAGATAATTAGTAGACTCCAGGAAAAATTGTTTTCTGGGAGTTTTTCTAAGTGAATAGTTAGAAATATTAAATATTGGTATGACTTGTGTTCGGAGCTGATGATCAGAGCAGCAGTTGCCCCAGTTTATGCTGCCAATCCCTCGGGTCCCTGCAAAACACGTTACAACAGTAGCTGTTGGCACATACCGTATTTTTCGGACTATAAGACGCACCATGAATTCATATTACCGGGGGAGGTGGGAACGGCAGCGCTAGTGGCAGCAGGAGTCGGGCAAGTTTTCCGGTGGTCCGACGTTGCAGGGCGTATCTTGCTCCCATCCCAGCCTGGTGCGGCAGTTTTGGCGGTGGGGGGGCTCCGGCGACATGGTGCGGCAGTTTCGGCGAGGTTGCGGTGGGCTCTGGCGACATGGTGCGGCAGTTTCGGCGGAGCACAGTGCTGTGGGGGGCTCCGGTGACATGATGTAGCAGTTTTGGGGGTGCACGGTGCTGAGAGGTGCTCCGCCGACATTATGTGAAAGCCCGAAGACCCGCAGTTCTATTGCCTTGCCTTGATGCTGCGGCCTCCAGGAAAATGGCTGCTGGAGGCGGAGCATGAGCAGATTGAGATCTCGGCAATGAGATCTCGTCCCAAGATGTCGGGAGACGATATCTCGGAGCCGAGATCTCAATCTGCGCATGCGCCGCCTCCGGCAGCCACTTTCCCGGGGGACAGATTGGTTCCCCAGACGCAGATTGAGATCACGGAGCCGAGATCTCAATTTGCACATGCGCCGCCTCCGATGGCCATTTTCCCTGAGGCCACAGCATCGAGGCAATAGAACTGCGGGGGGCTTCAGGCTTTCACATAATGTCGCCGGAGCCCTCCCTGTTGCACCGAGGACCGCCGAAACTGCAGCACCATGTCTCCAGAGCCCCGCGCAGCACCGAGCACCACTGAAACTGCCGCAGCAGGCTGGAATGGGAGCGAGATCAACGGAAGAATCACCCGACTCCTGCTGCCACCACGCAAATTGTAAGTACATTCTGACCATAAGACGCACACCTATTTTCCCCAAAAATTTTTGGGGAAAAAAGTGCGTCTTATGGTCTGAAAAATACGGTAAGTTCAGCAAACGTGAACAATTACACTTACCCAGATATAAAAGCCAAACCTGTTGAGCTGCCTTCACCAACTGGGTAGGAGCACTCCACAGCCAGTTCCATAGAAATTGGATAAATTGCAAACCCAAAAAATCCCAGCAAAGAACAAATAACCACCAAAAGAGGCGCCACGTTCTTCAAATTAGACACCTGAAGATGAAGCAAACAGATGGACAAGATTTGTACACATGGTGGATCATAAGATATGCCTAACCAAAAGTTAGAGCTACTCTGAACAAATTTACACAGCTCAACTACCTGTTGAAAAAGAGTGTCACAATGGTATCTAATTTCATATATATGTTGGTAGTAAAAATTGCTCTTATTAAATTAATTTCTCTGTAAAATGTAGTTGTGACTGCAGTAGGGCTGATTTTAGACAAAGTGGGGCCCTAGGCAAAGGTTTAGAGTGGGGCCCTAAATGCTAACACATTGCACCATCACACACAAACAATTAAGTTGTATTTACATGCGCTGAGTTCAGGCCGTTAAATTAGCGTGACCAACAATATTGAAATCATTCGTTGCATGTTTTATAGCCGCTTTGTACCGGCTGAGGAAAAATGATGAGCACAGAACTATCACTAATAGATCAATCTGTCCCCATACAGTGTCATGTTGTCAGCAGCTTATCTGCAGTTTGCATCGAGTGTTGTGCGGCCCATATACCCAGCCGAGTTTGAGATCCTTGTTATAGAGTATAATGCAGCCCCATAGAGTATAATCCAGTTACCCCATGGGGTGGCTGCATTATTCTTAATGGATTGGCTGCATTATACTCTGAGGGGAGATGTATTGTACTCTGAGGGAGAAATGACTATACTCTGAGGAGGGCTGTAATATACTCTATGGCCTGGTCGTAATATACTCTATGGGGGGCTGCATTATACCCTATCTGGTGGCTGCATTATTCTCTATCAAGGACTATGGGGAGTGCATTATACTATATGAAGGACTATGGGGTGCAAAATACTATGGGGAGTGCATTGTACTATATGGAGAACTATGGGGGGTGCATTATATAATATGGAGGACTATGGGATGCATTATACTATATTGAGGACTATGGGGGGTGCATTATACTATAGGAAGAATATGGGCTGTGCATTATACTATATAGAGGATTATGACGCGTGCATTATACTGTATAGAGGACTATGGGGTGCATTATAATGTATGGAGGACTATGGGGATGTATTATACTATATGGAGGACAATGGGGAGTGTATTATACTATATGGAAGGCAATGGGAGTGTATTATACAATATGGAGTACTATGGGGAGTGTATTATACTATATGCAGGTCTATGGGGAGTGTATTATACTATATGGAGAACTATGGGGAGTGTATTATACAATATGGATGGCTAAAGGGAGTGTATTATACAATCTGGAGAGCTATGGGGCACATTAACCTATATGGAGGACTAAGGGGTGTGCTAATACAATATGGAGGACTAGGGGGTGTGAATTATACTATGTGGAGTATTATGGGGTGTATTATACTAAACAAGCAAAATGCTGCCTATTCATTGAGTTATTGGATTGTTTAAGCCGGAACAAAAATTATTGTTCTCAGCAGAACATCACGTGGTGAAAACTGAAGATATGCTGTTGATAACATGATACTGTATGGGGACAGATTGATCTACTAGTGAATGTTCTATCTCCATCATTCTTCCTCAGCCGGTGCAAAGAGACAAACAAGCGATAAACAAGCGTCAAACGGCTTCAATATTGTCGATCAAGCTCATTTAGCGGCCTGCTCTCAGCGCATGTAAATCTAAATTGTTTCTGTGTGATGATGCAACATGTTAGCATTTGGGGCCCCACTTGAAACTTTTGCCCAGGGCCCCATTTTGTCTAAAACCGGCCCTGTTGCCCAGACAATAGTGAAAAAAAGGAGGGAGCAGCAAAGCATCCACAAATTCAACTCCAAACCTCCTACTTTAATAGACAATGTAACAAATGAAAGCAGCACCCTATGGTTCACAAACCCAAGGGATTTATTCACCCAAATGTCAAATACACGCTATGTTTCAGCTGCTCCACTTAGCTTGTATTTGACATAGGGTAAATAAATTGCTTGTTTTTGTGAATCCATTGAAGTGCTGTTTTCTATTTCAGTGTTGTTGCTTTAAAGCCCACATAATCATGTACAGAAAATAGTATAAAAAAATTCTACAAAAATAAATACGTCACTAGCTGGTTATAAAGGGAATCTGACAGCAGGATTTAACTTAAACTATTTATATGTGCATGTAGTACAAGGCCGACAATACCTTTACATGGCCAGTCTGTTCCTCCATTACTGAGAAATCAGCATTTGAATTTATATGTAAATGAGGCTGAAAAACTTCTGTAGATCTGTAGCCTCTGTCACCCCAGCTCTGTGCTCTGCCTCCTCCTTCTTGACTGATAGCCTCTGTGCTGTGTGACTTCAGAAGTAGGAGCCGTCATTCATGTAACTTCAGAAGTAGGAGCTGACTTGTCTTTAAAAGAGCTTCATGCACATATACATAGTTTTGGGGTACAGCATTCCCTTTTAGTTAAAAGTCACTAGTTTCGCACCCTTGATAATTAGTTTGACCAGAGGTGCTTGGAATGAGTGCCTTTTCAAGAACCTGCATGGATAGGCATTGCTTTCAGATGAAAACTAGCATCATACTTGCCACCTTCTTTGACTGCGGCAGATTCCAGACTGCAGTTAGACTTTTGGGCTTCACCAAATTATGGAACATCTCCGCAAAGTAAAAACCTTCCAGGTGGGTAGACTGTTTCCTTTTTTTTTGGCTTTTTTTTCCCTCAGAACCCTTTGAGCATAAATGTTGCTGACTTTAAGACCCTTTGCATGTGACATTTAAAAAAAATCAGTAAGTCTTAAAGGAAAACTGGATCTTGGCAAAAGATAGGGGAGATTTCCTTAATATAATATGCCATGTCAGCAATTCCTCGTGGGTAATTTTTCATCTTTGAGACAGTCAACACCAGTGATGCCTGGCTGCAATCTATTCTCTTGTCCACAAAAAACTAATATATCTACCTGGTCATTCTGAGTTGCAATAGTGGTCAGCTGATAGGAATCTTTATGGATGACGTATTGTAATTTTGCACCTGTGTTTTGCAAGATCTTTGCTATATTGGCTGGCTGCGTCCTGTAGTGCATTTGTTCAGAGACCTGGGCAGGTAAGCAGTGCAGCCCTTTTTGAATTTTTGGAGGATTTTTAGTCCTCTTCTGTGGCTTTGCTACAAAGTTTGGATGACATATTGCTCTTCTTTTCATGACTTCCTCTTTAGAGCTTGAGTATGATCTGAGAGGAAGTCACATGAAACGAAAGCTTTATACAGAGGTGTTCAGGCACAGCAACACAAGGATGTGCTAGATCTGCGCTCATCTTCTGATAATTTGCATACTTACCACAGCAAAGACTATAAAAGTTAAAGCAGTCAAAGCAAAACTAATTTTCACAACTTCTGTAAACTTCTTCGTCCGGTCAACATAAAGTCCACATAATAAGCCACCAATAGCCCCAAATACAATGAAAAGGGCTCCACATAAACCTGAAATAAACTGGAAAAAGGGAGACTGAATTAACCTTTCTTAGAAAATTACATATGGAGCAGAAGAATAAACATAGGAACCATCAACAGAGTTTAACACATTGTTATACCGGTATACGTTTGGGCCCATCCACCAATACTAACAGGTAGTGGGGAATATTCAGTTTTTTGCCCAAAAGAATTACTGACAATCATTTTAGTTGATAAAGGTGTCTAGAATATAGGCATATAGTTCATTTAAAGGGAGTCTGTCACCCCCTTGGAAGTACCTAAGCTACTTCTGCGCAGAAGAAACAAGAAGGCAATGCCCATAGAAGAGCGGAATATGGCAATAGCAGGGCACAAGCACGGGACAACCACTAGACGTCACATGGTCCTGTGACGCTGATGGGAGGCAACAGGCACGCAAATGAAGACCGGAGGCAGGAGTTTTCTTCCAGGCACCACACACCCTGGAGCCTGGAAGAATGCATTACCAATAAAGGATTAAAAGATGATTTCTGAAGAACAAGACCACAAATATGAGGCATATAGGTATGACTAATTTAAGTATTGTATAACCTGAATGCCCATATTTAGAACTTAGGTACGTCCAAGGAGATGACAGATTTCCTTTAATATTTTTATAATTTCATAATGGGCCTAAGAGCTAACTCCTTTTTAGGGTTAAAAATAACTTTCTAATAAGTGTTTTTGTTTATAGGGAAAAAAGTATGGGAAGTCCTGGAGTAATTGTATATACAAGACAACCACCTAAACAAGCCAAACTAGGGGTGAAGAAAGCACTTCCTGGTTGTCAGGTCAAGTGGTTTAGGGTGCATTTACACTGGGTGGTAATCATGGAATTACCATTCCTAAAAAAATTTTTGATTATCAGCCAGTCTAAATATCTGATGAACAAGCAAGACCCTCATTCATTGGGTGAAATTATCTAAAGCTTGCATCAAATATCATCATTCTTGTCAGCACACTGTGCTGTAAACTGGATAAGTGGTGCGAAAAACATTTTTTTTTTCTAGGCACACAGAACGAATGTATTAACAATAGTTCTGAGTACATGGAAGCGGTGTCTGCCTGTCCAAATTGGCTACATTAACTTATCCGTCCCTGGCAAATTTCCGTTTTTTTTATTTTTGTTTTTTACTCCCCTTCTTCCAAGTGCCATAACTCTTTTATTTTATTGTCCACATGCACATATCAGGGCGCGTGTAGGGGTCAGTGTTATAGCTGCAATACTAGAGCTGCCCATACACATAAAATAATGGTTGGTGGAAATGGCTGACGTTGACCATTTAAGCCAACCATAGATTAGAAATTATACCATTCTTTCGTGATGACAAAAATAGGATCTGTCAGGTTGTATTTTTTTTACAGTTGTACAATAAAACTACGGTACATTTCTATGCCATTATCGACTGGTCCATTTTGTTGTTATTCCTTTTTTTCTAAACTGCCTCCCTGAACTGCTCATTTAAGACTAATCTTATGCGTATATCAGCATGGCCAACCTTTGAGAAATTCTAGGACAGTCCATCAAAACTGCACACTTTAAATCTAAAGAAATGTATACAGATTATTTTGACTATAATTATCATTTTACAGTGAATGCAGCTGATGTCTTAATATCAGAATTATGGATTGTATACATGTATCATTTATAAGGATTTATTATGGTTTTCGAATGTGTCAGTAAAAATATTGCCTGTCCGTGAGTTTTTTATGAGGTGTCCAGATAAAACAAAAAGTCAAGCTGGCGACCATGGTGTATATCTAGCTTAAATTCCACGGTGTAGTGGGGAAATCTGAAAGTACAACACAAGACTGCAGGATGGATACTACAGGGTGATAGTACAGCTAAAAGCCTCAGGCAAGTAATTGAGGAAACGCAAGTTTTGGGCTAGCAGTGAGTGTCCCTGACAAAGTTAGTAGTCCCATTCTTCAGCGTGTCCCCACATGGAAGGAGGAGTTAGCCTTTCAGTCTCTCAAACTTGACAAACACAAGTGCACATAAACGGACACGTTTTCTGAAAATTACTGGTAATTGATATTTCCAATGAAAATTAAATACTAGCACCAGCATCCAGCTAATGATAGTGGGTTGGCTGGTGTTTACCGTCAAAAGGTGCGACCCTACTCAGAGGGCAGCATAAACAGTCTAACACTACAAGAAATCAGTCACGTTCTTTTGGTTATCCAGCTTGCTGCTGTTTTTTTATCTAATTTGTTTGGTGAGCCTAAGGGTAGTCATGAATTACAGCAGAATTACAGACCTACACATAAACTACATTACATAGATATGAATGGTACATAAAATCAAACTTAACACTATCCAATAAACCCCTATTAGCAACAGTATCTGTACAGGCAGGTGTAGACAAGCGTATTTTCGGGCAATCCGACAAAACATTGGATCGCACTTCGACAAAGGTTACTCTATGAAGCCGTGCACATGTCAGAGTGACAGGATGGAGAAGATGGAGAAATTTTTTGCTCCACCTTCTCATCTGAGAGAATGGGAGCACACTATGGTAACAGTCTGATCAGAGTGTGATTAGCATAATCGACTCGATTCTTTAGGATGAGAGAATACACGGTCGTCTTACCCGGCCCTTATACTGAGAACTGTGGCAAATGTGTACAAGCTTCCATTTACACTAGAATCGTGACAACTGTTAGCATCATTCATGAGGAATATGACTGTTCTCTCAATATTATTTTTATTGGTGCATTTGAGTAATGTAGATACCACCTCTAGAGTGAAGAATCATACTTCACCATCTGACCTTAGATAAATGAATCTTGCTTTGGTTGGAAGCCAGTGTAATGCTAATTGTGACACTAAAGTTTGGTTAACGTTAAATAGCAGTTTGGGGCTGTTTTCCATGGTCTAGGCATGATCCTTTGGGTCAACCTCAGATTAATCTAGTAGTAGCTACATTTATTACAAAGAATTGAGTGATTCAAACATTGCATTATATAAGTAATGGCTCTCTTCCATGATATTGGCATTGCATAGAAACCAAGGCCTATTAAAAATGGTGTTTTGTGCCGGACAGTCAAGTAATAAGTTCTTTAGGAAGACTAAACGGGAGGTTAGGTAGGCCCCAATGTCTCACTCTTGTGGTTGAGGTAAAACAGACCTCCGCAGTCATCTTCCAAATTCTAGTTAAAATCATTATTTGAAAGATGATAGCTATAGTTAAAAAAGAATAAACATCCTTTGTCAAGAATACACAGGGGGTCACACAGATCCACCTGGTATTAACTTTTTGTCAAGGGAACACAACTCTGCTGCATGAAATCGCCAGGACAATTACGCAATTGCATTATAAGTGATAGACGAGTGTTGTGAATATGCTGGAGGCGG
>VIAB01004377.1:9886-24416 GCA_009801035.1 Oophaga pumilio | reverse complement strand
AAGCTATGTTATTGAGTAGTAGGTAGTAAATGAGCAGAAAGTACGTCTCGTATTGTGTGCTGCACTTGGTTGCAGAGGAAGGATTGCCTTTGTGACTGTCCCGGGAATAGAAGACCACCCATCATTAAAGAATAGAAAAAAGGCCACCCAGATAGAGAATGTCCTCATGACTGGGAAGAGGAGCTGGAGAAGGAGAGTGACTGCGAGGAGCATGAAGGAGTTGTACCAGCTAAAGTCCAGTTGTTGAAGGAGTTGTGTAGTCCCTCAAATAAGGACAGATGTACCAAGAGCCAAGATCTGGCATCTGATAAGCAAAGCCGGCTGTGGCGGCACCAGGAGGTGTGCCTGACAAGAGCGCTCAGTAGCCTCTAGCCACGCTCTTGCCAGTTAGGCTGTCATTTATCTTTACCCTCTCACACTATCTATAAGTAACCCTCATCGTAGCACAGATTTTGGTTAGAAGACTCATAGCAGCATGCACGCCACCAGTGGACTACAACCATTAGCCATTACAAAGGAAGAAAGCAGTGATCCTTTAAGAGAACTCTGACTAGATGTAGATGACTGCATCATTATCGCCCCTTTTACATGAGTTGATCCAGGCTATTAAAACGACTGTCTTGGCGGTCTTTTACTGACTTATTGATATAGGCTGACATATGTTCTATGTGCACAGAGTATCGTTACTTGAATCCTTCTGTGCACATAAAACATTGCACTCTCGACAGCACATCACGTGTTTACATGAGGCGATGCGCTGCTGGCAAAACATCATTATGCTCGCATAAAAATCATCGCACCTAACGCTCAAGAGTTCTGATCATTTCCTTGGTGATCGCCAGCCCGTTTACATGGACTGATTTCTATAAATTGTTGTTCCCCAATTATTGGCTCTTCTACATGGGGTATAATTTATGTATAGGCAGAAATTAATGGGGCTCAGAGACATATCTCAAAATGGACCACGCACAACTTCACATTTACCCTCCTGGACATGTTCACTTTTAACACTGCCACCCTGTAATTATCTTTTTACCAATTTGACACAGTTGCTGGAAGTATCGATACAGGTATTTTGACTTTTACTAGGAGCTATGTAATACAAATGTTGGCCAACTTTAAAGAAAAGTTTCCTTTTGGTACCTTATGTTGAAGTCGTCTGAACCCACCAGTTTGTGTAGAATTGGCTGCCTCTCATGTCGGAGGAGAGAAGGATTAGGTATCTTTTGTTCTCTTAGTAGGCAAGCAGCCACCAGAGGTTAAAGCCCACCATAAACATTAGATGGTTTGGCCGGCAGCCATCATCATCAGATATGTCTGGCCATGGCTTATTTCCGGGAGACAATCCATTTGGCAGTCCGAAATCAAACATGCCAGATCAATATTTCCCTCGGCAATAAATTGTCCAGGGCTCCCATAAACATAAGATTGTTGGCTGAACCTTGGCTGCTATAGGTGGGTTTTCTCTAGTGTTTATGGGGGGCTTTACTCTGATCTAATTTCAAAACATACACATGCTGGGCCGATCCGTGGTCTTGAGTTCAGGTTAGGAGAGCCACTGGTGGTCCAGAAGTTATTATCCATTCTCGGGCTGTCAATATGGACATGTGAAACTAGCCTAAGTTTATGGTCACCTTCTAATATTGGTTTATCATTTATGGTCATGGTTGGTGCTGGCTAAATAAAGGATATGTTTTGTAGGTGACCTTCTGTAACTCATGGAGATAAGCATTTCCTACTTAGATATCCACATCACTAAGCTAAAGTGGTCTTCTTGTAGGTAACTGTTGAGGAGCAGGCAAAAAAGTCATACTGAGTCATCAGTCAGTCATATTACCTCATAGTGGTACTGTGCAAGTGGACGAACAAGTTGGAGAAGTTGGTCATAGCGCTCCACAAGCATAAGATCTTTGAAGACAAAGTCCCTATGAGAAAGACAAAGTCCCTATGAGAAGGACAACGTCTAAGCTACGGGAATCAAAGGATTTAGTCACTCAGCTTATTGGAGAGGAAGAACGCTGCTTCTGTCATGATAGGACCATGCTTAAGTTTCAGTCCTGAAAGGCAGCAAGTTACAAATGGGAGGAAATATAAAATCCACCAAGAAGACATAACAGATTGTGATACATCCATTAAATTCTGGACTCTGAAGTTCCAAATGAAGAACCAAAAGTGAAGGATACCCTGCATGGGAATGGGGCACTTTACCAGTCGGTGTGTCCTTCTGACCATTCAGGGTTCAAGTGACTTCATTAGACTGGATCAAAGAGCTGTGAACAGAAGAAAGGAAAAAAAATAAAATAAAAAAAGTAAATATGTACCCCCTAAAGGTCTTCCGGAGAGGCAGATTGGGCGCATGCATGCTATAGAAATTTGACCCCTTGTGAACTCTCTGAAAAGGGCTCATGGGGCTCTGTAGACTTACTGGGAGGTAGACTTGAAACAAATGATCCTAATGAATGAAGAGAACTAATGAGAGTCTGTTTGTGTGATTCAGTGATAGAAAGGAATCAATTAAAGGAATTATCCATTTTAGAAAACCCATTTCCATATACCATACTGGTTAAGTGATAAGAGGAGGAAGAGAGGGGTTAAGAGAAATCGCTCTTCAGGTTCCTCAGCTTTTGGCCAGAGTGGAGAGTAGTTGTAAGGCCGGGGTCACTTGCTCGAGTCTCGCACCTCAATGCCCAGCACTGCCGCCGGCACTCGGACCGGAGTGTTAAGCTGCATAGAGATACATGCAGCCGCACACTCTGGTCACAAGTGCTGGTGGCAGTGCTGGGTATTGAGGTGCGAGACTCGTGCGAGTTTCTCGCAAGTGTGACCCTGGCCTAAAGAGAACTATGGAGGACCTGCCTTGTCCTGCATTACACAGACAGCCCATTGATTTAAATGTGTAATACTTAATTTCCCCTGTGGTGGCACTGTAGTGAAATGGAACACTTACAGCAGGGTTTCCTTTCAGATCACTACTGATCGCCAAAAAAACCCATTAACAAGTAAGTATTGTCCAACGTGGAGAAATCCTTTAGCGCTGATCCACTGCATTTTGGATATCGTGCAGAAGAAATATAGACATTTTAGTAGTACCGAATCTGTACTGAAGATTTATCCTAAAAAAGATGGTATAAAAACCTGCATTGTTTTTTCTACAAGATAATTTTATTACTTATTAAGTAGGTGATCCCTAAAACTGGAGACACCAACTCCTGTCACAGATACCAGTATGGCCACAAAGCAAAAATCTTCAAATGGAATGTGTCAGCAGAAAATTATTTATTTTAATAAGGTTTCATGTATTTTAAATTTCTAATTTTTGAGCATTTTTTTTAAATAGCATGATATTTGCTAGAAAAAATACAGAATTAGCAATCTTGGAATTTTTACACTGGCTAATAGGGCTTTTTCAGACTCATTTGTCCTGTTATTTTCAGGAACAGTTTTCAGCAGACTCATTATCATCACAGGCAGGATTACAATGACAGCCTATATCTCTATACACAGCTGATAACACATGATCCATCAATCACAATAGGTGATATCACAGCTCACCTCCTCCCTCTTTGCACACTCTCATTAGATACTTTAATACAAGTGATCAGGCCGGAGTCTGTCCATTGCTGCTAATGTACATGTGTAGTTTCTTGAAATAACAGGAAGTTAGAGTCTAAAAATCCCCAGTGGCCGGTGTGAGAATTGCAACATTTTTCCTTTTCTAAAACCAATAGTGATATGAAAAAAGCAAGAAAAAAAAAAGAATACCAAAATTTTCTTTAAAATATACTTAACAAAACAAATGTAATTGAAACTATAGATCATTTCCCGATGATAAATTCCTTTTTAATGTGCTTTATGTAAATTACTAGTCACCCTAAAATAGGTTCAGTACCAAGTCCCCCGGAACGTACTTCAGACCCCTACGCTATTTTCTTGAGGACACAGCTATTTATTCTCCATTATTTCCTATAGCAGAGATCACATAGCCCTTCGTGCCCAGTGGGACTTAGAGTAATTTTCCAAAAGCCAAACTTGTTTTTGGAGTTTGTGCGGAAACGGAGCACCTGGAGAAAGCCTGGACCGACACCAGGAGCTCAGCTCGTATAAGTCTTTGCTCTAAATGCAGCCAAGGTGGAAGAATCAAGGACTTTGTGGTTTTCAGGACCAACATATGTAAGGGGGGGGGAGAGGTGGGACTTCCTGGTAGTGAAGGGTTAAACAGCATGACCTCTTGCAAGGACACTCCAAGGGCCCAACTCGTGCGAGCAGGGTATGACCGATGGATGAGTCCTCAGACAGCTATTTCTGCCTGTCAGGATTATCAGCGCCGCGCTGTCACTCTGCAGCTTTTCTGCATTGTGCAGCTGGAAATTGGCTGCAAACAGGACACAATGGGAATATCATGTGCAAAGCCCGAGAGCGGAGATGTCTTCTGTGCCGGGCATTGTGTGCATTAATACATACCCGGCCTAGAGTATGCCGGCCCTGCCATTGCCGCAATGTTTAATCTTGTCTAGAAGGGTACAGCGAGGCCTCTACATGACAGCGGACATTGCAGACTCGGACCTTCTGAATGGCATAAATACAATCTCTGTTCGGCTGCTGGCCCTATCGCCCGGGGACATTGCCCTCTTATACATAGGTCACTGGTGAGCACTGTCTGCGGGGCTTACACCCTGGACACAGAGCCTAGTGTTAGGGTTGTAAAGGCGAACCGGCTAAACAGTCGGCTTTGTTTCCAGTCTGACCTCCCCTAGTCTGCCCGTCTCCAGCCTCACAGGATGATGGTGGTAGCTTTTGACCTGTGAAGCACGCTGAGGGTTGTAGTTCAACCAAGGAGCCATCATCTCATCCAACTGTGAACATCTACAGGACACACAATTTTGTCCAAAAAGACTGGTCCTAGTTTTGTGCACTTTGGAAGCATTGATGGTTTTGGAAGCCCCACTGCTGCCCAAGATCTCATGGATGAGGATCTACAGAGACAGCCATTAAGAGGGTCTGGAGCAGGGGTGACGAGAGCCCCAACTGACCGCTCCATAGAAAGCAAGATCTGACCCTATTGTCATGCCATCCTTCCCTTCTACAAAGGAATGAAGATGGGATTCACAAGGTTTTAAGTCAAGATGCTAAAAAAGTTCTGAATTGCTAGTAGATCATTCCATGGAGCTTTATGGACATTTTTATCACTGTCCCCATTGGGGCTCACAATCTAGATTCCCTATCTGTATGTCTTTGGAATGTGGGAGGAAACCGGAGAACCCAGAGGAAACCCACGCAAACACGGGGAGAACATACAAACTCCTTGCAGATGTTGTCCTTGATGGAACCCAAGACCCCAGCGCTGCAAGGCAACAGTGCTAACCACTGAGCCAATGTGCCGCCCAACTGACAAAGTGTCCTGACTTCCATGATTCCTCCTGTATCTCTAGACTGGATGAACCTTGACTAGGTTCACTGTATCCCATTGTACTGTAAGATTTCTGATTAAAGCTGACTGGCATTGTGCACTCAGTAGAGAAGGAGGAGAGCAGCAGTCATTCCTACATGATACTGTTGAATACTGTAACTGTGCCCATATGTTACTGCCTAAAGCAAATATGTCACCGGTGCCCCTATAATACACACATCTTAGCTACCAACATTGGTGTTGACAAATCAGAGGCCATTTAGTCCCACTTGTGGCAACCCCTAATCGCACCCAGAAGAGCCCATTTGTGGGTGCAGTTCCCGAAACGCCAACCTTTTCTGGCCCGGGACACCACAAATTTTCAGGGACCATTTTTGAAAAATTGGGACGGTCCTGGCAAATTCAGGAAAGTTGGCATTTTTGACCGCATCTACTTCTCTGTGAATTTTCGAGTAAGCAGCCATCAGATGGTGGAACCGGGGAGGTTTGGAGTTCAGGGTCTGCACTAAGAGGGACCCACCCTTTTATTTTCCTCTCCCATCCACCCTATATTTTTTTCATAGGATCCAATAACACTATATGATAGCTGTACCTTCTCACATTTAGGGTTAGGTAAGAATGACAATTTTAGGTTAATCTATGGTACATGGCTGCTTATTTATAAACCATGGAGGACACATCATTCTACTGGCTTTACGGCTACGCCAATCGATCATCTACAAAATCAAGAATCATTGCGTTTGAGTCCGACCATGCCGTGATATTGGACCGGCTACTGATAAATGCAGCAAGTGCGAGTACTGCTGAGCGCAGAGCAAGGACAACTTTATGAACATGGCTGAATATATAGCAATCATGAATTAACAAGGAATTAATGCAACTACTGAAATCCCACCGTAGACTTGTATTAGTGTTAGAGGTCATCCTTATTTTTCATTATAGATGCTTAGAGTAAGGAAGGGGTCCATGGCTTCAGGCCTGCCACATGTCACAGAGAAGGTGTGATGATGGGTGGAACAAAGCTGGGTTGACACAAGGAGAGCCTTTTACATTTTATCCAGCTGTGAATTTATATTTTTGCCATCATGTAAGAAACGCCTACATTTATGCATGGAACGCCTATAAATATACGAACACTCTGGGAAGACTATGGAGATTGTTGGAAATCACATGCCAGCGTATTTCTTTTAAGGTTGGGGATGAGAGACACTCTAACAATACCAACCAAGGAGAATATTAAACAAAAAATAAAATTACCAAAAGTTCTCAAAAAAAAAATCTTGATGTAAACAGTAGGTCATTGTGATTTTTAGATGACGTTCTTGTCATCTAGAGGTGACCTGGCGATAATGTGGTCCTAAATGTGGACTTCATACACTGAGATTGATTTTATTATTTGTATTTAGACATTGATTATAAGCCGGCAGTAGACAGAAAAAAATAATCAAGGCTGTCAACCTCCAGTAAATGTACCAATATTGAATAAAATTATATAATGGTGGTACATGGCCCACATTAGTCTATGACTGGTTTCCTCCAGGGTAACTTTGCACATTCATGATCAGCATTTGGGAATACAAGTGATAAACTTGGTCTCTGATCCCTAATTTTACCAGTCTTTATCTTTGGTCTTTGCTTTTGCTTGCAACTCAAGTAACATTGGAAGCCTCTGGTTCATGGCAAGATGGTCTCCAGGCTCTCCTCCTCTAGAACAATGGGCACATGAGAGGTCATTGGTAATCAGATGGATCTGGATACTCGCCCACTGGACAATTATGGCCAAGGGTGAACAGTTTTCTAGTATGTCCCACCAAGTTCTTCTCGAAGCAGGTCTGCAAGATGATCACTTGGTCTTCCTCAAATATTTTTGTTCATTTTTGGATGGCCCCATTACAGGTTCAGACTAGTGATGAGGGAACATGCTCGGATAACGTTATCAGAGCATGCCCGGGTGCTATCTGAGTTCACTAGTTCCGACATTCATTCCTGTAGTTTAGAGGTGACTTTGGGTTCTCCCTTTATCTGAGCTCAAAAATATGGAGGCTAGGGTCACTTTGTATAATTGGTGGAGAAAGGCTGAATTTGATGGACCTAGGTCTTTTTTGCCTATGTACAGTGGCTTCACCCTCTTGGCTTTTTACCTATTGTGTTACCACTGGCGGACAAAGTCAGAAAAGGGCCCCTGTGCAAGAACAATAAATGGGCCCCTTGCAGCTCAAGATCTCCTAAAAATGCAAAATTGCACTGCTTTGGAGTTATAAATGGGCCCCCTCACCTCTAGGGCCCCTGTGCGGCTGCACAGGTTGCACCAATGGTATGTCCGCCCCTGTGTGTTACATTATAACCTGGGTTTTGTAATCCAATTTGTGTGTGATGCATCAGCACTAAATAGTCTAAGTTGGAAAAGTGAGTAAAATATAGGCATACATTCAATTTATGGGACTAATTGTCATGTGCATATGTATTGACCCCTTTTTCTATGAAGCCCCTAAAAATTTCTGGTGTCAGCAATTACCTTCATAAGTCATATACTTAGTGACAGGACGTCCCCCTGTGTGCAATCTTATTGTCACACATCTGTCAGTATACACTTTACCTTTTCTGAAAGACCACAGAGGCTGCAACACCATTAACAAGAGACTCCACTAACCAAACACCATGAAGACCAAGGAGATCTCCAAACAAGTCAGGGACAACGTTGTGAAGAACCAGTCAGGGTTAGGTTATAAAAAATATCCCAATCTCTGATGATCAGCGGGGCACCATCAAATCCATTATCATCACATGGAAAGAACATGGCACCACAGCAAACCTGCCAAGAGAAGGTGCTCACCAAAACCCTCAACCCAGGCAAGAGGGCATTAATCAGAGAGGCAGCACAGAGACCAAAGGTAACCCTGAAGGAGCTGCAGAGTTCCCAAGCAAAGTGTCTGTCCATACGACAATAAGCCGTACACTTCATAGAGCTGGCCTTTATGGAAAAGTGAACAGAAAATAGTCTTTACTTACACACAAAAATTGTAATGCTCATTTTGAGTTTTCCAAAACACATGTGGGAGACTCCTCAAATGTATGGAGGAAGGTGCTGTGGTCAGATGAGACCAAAATTGAACTTTTTGGCCACCAAGGAAAATGCTATGTCTGACGCCAAACCAACACAGCTCATCACACAAGGATCACCATCCCTACAGTGAAACATGGTGGAGGCAGCATCATGCTGTGGGGATGTTGTTCAGCAGCAGGAACAGGGAAAGTGGTCCAAGTCGAGGGAAAGATGGACGGTGTGAAATACAGGAATATTCTTGAGCAAAACCTGTTTCAGTCTGTCAGTGATTTGAGACTGGGACGGAGGTTCAGCTTCCAACAAGACAATGACCCAAAGCATACTGCTAAAGCAACACTCGGGTGGTTTAAGGGGAAAGGTGTAAATGTTTTGCAGTGGTCTAGTCATAGCCCAGACCTTAATCCAATTGAGAATCAGTAGTCAGACTTCAAGTTAGATGGTTTCCTCTGGTGAAAAGCAAACCTGAAGGATCTGGAGCAGATTTGCCTTGAGATATGGACAAAAATCCCAGTGGTAAGATGTGAAAAGCTCATAGAGACTTATCTAAAGCAACTTACAGCTGTAATTGCCGAGGCTCTACAAAGTACTGACTTTAGGGGGGTGAATAGTTATGCACACTGAACTGATGCAAATCCAGAAAAAAAACAGTGAAATTCCAGGATGTGAGGTAGCAAAACACAAAAAATGCCAATGAGGGGGGTGGGTTGGGTGGTGATGAATACTTTCGCAAGCCACTGTAACTGTGTAAGTTTGGTATAACTATTAAGAGTAATTAACGTTTGGAAGACTATACAGCGAAGAGGCCACTTATGGCCTTGTCCATGCTGAAAACATCATGGGCCACCTCTTTTCTTCCTTTATGGCTTGTTGCAAAGTGACATCATAGTGTTTGATGTGCTATTATAAATTTCCAATTCCCCCTTTCCAAAAATGTCATATCTTTTGCCGAGGGCTCTCCGTAATCTTTGATTAATATTGAAATCTAATAAATGTATTAGTCACCTGTCTTGGCTCTAGAGTCGTGCATTGTGACCTCCTCCTGTTCTGACCAGCTCGCTCTCCTGTTTGGCCCACTCATATGATGTCACACTATTAGGCCTTATAAGCCAACTCAGGCGTCAAAATGCTGTCTGGTTATTCAGGTTATACTCCCATGGACTATAGACCTCTCTAACCTTGTGACAAACCCATTTCTGCAATCTAGACTCTGTGACAAATCCAGCTCTGCTACATTGAACGTCATGGCAAACACAGCTCTGACAGCCATTTATTCCCTCTCCATTAGATTTTGGCCAATAGGGTGGAAGAGTAATCTCAGATTCATGATCAGCTAGTCGGTACCGACAAATTTCACTTTCAGTGGGAAGTATTGACCCGAGTGTTTGTTATTCGCTAGTATCGGCCCAATGAGAAATGGCGCTGTTGATCCACCATCTGAACCTTTACACACGACTCGTGATAACCGTTGCCATTGAATTGTACTGATGAAGGCGCGTGCCCACTGAAATGGATAGGAGCTTACACCGGGGGACTGAATGATCTGGAAATAGGAGTCATGTGCAGAGGACGCTCCGTAGAACATGACGGTTTAGGGTTATTGCTGTGCTGGGTTGCTGAAAGACTTTCTTGTCTTCTCGCTGCCAAAGGCTGTTTGTAGTAGCGGTGATTACTAGGAGCAGTCTGTGCTTGTGTGTGGAGACTTGCAAGGACACAGCGAGCGCAGGAAAAACTGAGGCCGTCTCTGCTGTACAGAACATTTGTGTTTTCCATTGCTGGAGCCGACGCTCCACTCTCGCCATTCATAACTCTCGTCTCGTCCGACCATTATGAATGTGGCGGACAAATCTGGTCTTTATTAACCAAAGGAGATTTAGAGACTGGGGTAGCAGAGCTGCTTTTTTTTAGATGGTAATAATTATCTGCCTTAGAATTATGCAGTCCTATGTAAAACCACACTGAGTGTGACATATATACTTTTACATAGGACTGCAGGATATGCCATTACTTAATGAATGGTAGGGACACCCACCGATCTTGAGGATGAAGGGGATGCAGTGCTGGTGTACTGCCTCGTCCACTTCACTGATTTTCTCCTGCACAGCGCCGTCCGTGGCTGTGTAGGGAACTGCAGCACAGCCCCTTTAAAAAAAAACATAGCCTGCTACCTAGCTGCGCAGGGAAAAACAGTTCTACACCAACGCTAAGTCCCCCTTATTCTTAAAGGGAAACTGTCAGCAGGTTTTTGCTATGTAATCTGAAGACAGCATGATGTAGGGGTTAAAAAAACTGATTTCAGCCATGCCTCTCTTACCAAGCTCAGTGGTTTTGTTCACTTGCAATGATAATTTTAGCACAAGGAGCCATTGCTGGGTCACAGCAGCACATGACTAGTAGTCCGACTCCGCCCCCTCCTGTGATAAGCAGTTCACTGCCTATGGACATTGTACACAGAGAGCCTGATGTGCCAGACATGCAAAATCAAGCACAAAACCCACAGAGTACCTATTCCCCTGCTCAGTCTCTCCTATGCTTTCAATGGGTGTCAGTGAAGTTCTGGAATTGTATTCATGAACCAGGAAGATAAAGGAGTCATCCAGGATTGGATTTTACCCTATGGGGCTAAGCAATTATCGGCAGGCATTTGCCAACTACCTGTCTGTCCTGCCTGGTGATTATCTCTCCCAGCTCCGACCGCTCCTGCTGGCGACCCTGCGGCTCCCTGTGACGTCACGTCGACAGAGCAACTCCTTCTCTTCCACTCTGTCGATGTCATGGTGATTGACCAGTTAGGCATTCATCCAGATGACTTTGGGATCCCTGTCCTCTGAACCAAGTGGTCAGACATCCCCTCCCTCAATGATCATGCATTTATCACCTGTCCTGTATTGGTTACAGGACAACTCCCCTTTAGGAAGCACGGTGGCTCAGTGGTTAGCACTGTTATTTTGCAGCGCTGGGATCCTGGGATCGAATCTGAACTGGAACAACATGTGCAAGGAGTCCAGAGACGTACTAATAGAGAAGTTAGTTTGTGAGCCCCAATGGGGAGGAGTGAGGTTTGTAAAGCGCTGCGGAGTATGATGGCGCTATATAAATAAATATAACATGGGAGGATAACCAGAGCTTATACTTCAGAAGAACTCTTCATTTATACATATGGCTGCAGGATATGGGCCTCCTGGAACAATCTTTTAGCTGCTGCATTGGATTTATGCAAAGTTAAAGGGACCAACTGTTGTGGAAAATCTCACTTTAGGATCCTCTGTAATACACATTATAATTTATATTATGTTATATATTATAAAACATATGATATTTGTTTTTATTGTGTTGCTTCAACCCCGGCAATCAATCAGCAATCTGTGAACAAAAACTGTTCAATTTCGCAACAGCTCCCCCACAGGAAAAATGAAGCATTACACAGTCTTTATTTTTTAAAAACAAATCAGCCGTCCGGATAATGAGCAGATTTGCGAGGTTCTCCACTGCGCTGAACATACAAAAGATGAGGATCCTGAATGGGGGCCCCTCAAAATTCCCTAATAGGGGATATGAAAACAAAAGCCCAATGATATAAATGTGCGGCTGTGAAATCACGGACACCGGAGGGTCTTTGGAGGAGTAAATCTTCACCTAGAAAGGATACCTTTTATTAGGGTTATATAGGGGCTCAAAGAAGACAGCATTTTTACCAGACCCCAAATAAGCCCGATATTGCATGTAGTAGACGCCATTTGATCGGCCCGCCTGTATAATGATAATTCCTACGGTCGTATTATGTAACAGCCCTTTATAACTATGACGCGGGGTACGTGGGGCCTGATCTGCGCAGGGTGTAGTATGCCTTTAATTCCCAGCCCGCTCGGTGATATTCTGAGCTTTGAGGGTGATGAGAAAACAAGTTTCAGACCCTGAACAAGAGACAAGCCTGGTTGTCTCACTGAAGATCTGTGCCGACTGTCTTCTCTCTCCAGCCTCACATCATGATTAATTTATCAGGGGCTTATGAATATGCAGATGAGCCTGCTTCTCTCCAGCATCCACAGCTATTTTTTTTAAAGGGCCAGTCAGGATTGGCTGAAACAGCATCTTTCCATAGCAAATTCCCCTCACATCACCATCATCTCCCACCACAAAATAAATGAGGTGCCAGCGATGCACGGAGCTGTGTGCACCCTGAGCTCGGTGCGTCATGTCTGTCAGGGTGCGGGGTAGTTTTTTTTTTTTAAGCCTTTCATATTGTGCGTTATGTCTTTTGTATTGTGCTATCCCCTCCAAAAAAATGTATATTTTTTCCCTGCTTGCTGTGAAACTGAAAAAAACCCATCTTGTCCTAATCCTCCTCGTAACAGCTGCAGGGTTGTTACAGTGTGTCTGATCAGGCATTCACACAAATCCCTGTTAATCTGCACTGATACATTGTAGCAACACATCAGCTGCATCCGGACGTATTCTTATCCTCCAAATGTGAACAAGGAATGCTAATGTTTACTAGCAGCAAGCAGAGATCTTGCCGTTTTTACATCTTAGATAGCTGAAGAACTTTTCATTATGCAATGGTTGCCCCTAATTAACATACAAACTCCTTTAAGGATCAAAGAAACACTACTGGCAAATTAATTCACTGTATTTTGCCTAGTCCGGTCCCTAGGGGGTGGAGCCTGTCATAAGAATGTTCTCATTGGTGTTCTTTGAATCCTTCTGTCATGCTCCGCCCCTGAAGATCTTATAGTTTCTGTTTTTTTAAACAAAACCCCACAAAAACTGAGATCTTTAACGATCAGATGAAAACTAATGTTAAAATGAGCATTGGATCGGTTGACAAAAATGGGATCTAATTAAAGGGCTGGCCATTTCAATGTAATACACAGTCCATGTTGCTTAATGGAGTCTCCAGGGTTAAAAAAAAACAAAAAAACAACATGGTTGCTTTCAGCCACTCCTGTCCGTGGCTTGTGTGGGGTATTGCGGCTCAGCTCCACTAATGTGATTGAGTCTGAATTGCAATACCATGCATAACCTGTAGTCAGGTGTGGAGCTGTTCAATAGAAGAAAATGGCCATGTTTTTCTAATCTTGGATTTTCCCCTTTTACAAGAAGGGAGGACATTGTACCTCCTTGATTGGCACTTTGGATGAAGTCTAGTTTTAGTAATTTGGTTCTAATTATCGAATGTTACGTAGATTATGCCGGGAAAAAGGTTCCCGTTAAGTCTTCAAGTTGCACCATTTTAATCATACCACTTTTGTCCCTTTATGCCAGCAGGACACATTAATGATTTCTTGCCTCTAACTCAACTGGACATATTCCCCTTTGCTTAAGGATAGTAATTCCCTGCCGAATCAGGGCCACGGAAACATCCTAAAATAAAAAAAATAAAAATATTAGTCAAGGGTAAAAAAAAAAAAAATGTCCAAAATAAACCCGTCCCCTACATTATATTTTCTTGGTCCATGCTATATTTTTCTGTAATTTATATGTTAGTTTTTTCCTCCGCTGCCTTTGTTATAATGTTATAGGGTTATGGTTTTTCTTTTTAAGCTATGGCATACAATTCTACAAGGCGGGCAAAAACTAGGCTATGACCTTGGATCTTTCCATGTTTCTCAGCCGGTGCTCTTAACTACTCTGCCTCCCTTCAGAAGTGGCCTGATGGTGCAAACATAAAGACTCTGCAACCCTAGCAGGGAACAGCTGCGTGGAGGAGAGCGGACATTTGCATACAGCAGATAGCATTCATTCATGGGCACACATGGACACCCACACATATGGGAACTCAGGTGACGGTGGGGACCGTGCTGCCCTCACCTCAACCCAAAAAAGTGGGTATATAAATGACACCGAGTCACAGCGGAGGTTTCATGACGCCAATCATCCATGCACATTGGAGGCAGCAATATTATACCGAAGCATCAGGAACCTCACCCCTCTATAACAATGCATTCAATATATACCAAATTATTCTTCTACAGAGATCATTTACACACGCATCTTTATCTCTCTCCGTATAGCTAGATTTATTTTATATTTTAAATGTTATATCTGTAAAAAAAAATATA